>JAGKRZ010000268.1:0-34707 GCA_020002355.1 Intubia oerlemansii
AAAAAAAAAAAAAAAAAAAAAAAAAAAAAAAAAAAAAAAAAAAAAAGGGATAAAAGACAGTCGAGTCCCGACACCTCTTCGTACCTTGAGAATCCCCAGCAAAAACTTCTTGCCGTTGCCGGCGACGAGATCGCGCACAATCACACCGTCGAGACGCGCCACGACAAGCGAGAGGTATGTGCGCAGCAGCAGGAAGCCGGCATGGCTGAGCAGCAGACCGGCCTCCTTGCTGGTCCAGCGAGGGATCATGATGCTCATCAGACTCAAGAACTGGTGCAGAAACGCCAGGTTGAGGCCGGGCTTCGTCTGGGTGCCCGGCACGCTGCTGCCGTCGCCGCCGTCCGACAGCCCGGCCACGCGCGGCGGGTTGAGAAACAGCCGGCGGTGCGCCTCAAAGGTCAGCGGCTTGGTCGTGTGGATGACCACCTTGGCCGTGCGATGGCGGTACGGCACGTAGATGGTGCGCGATCCGTCCTTGTTGTGCAGCCACGAGTTGGTCCGCACCAGCTTCATGCCCTGCTCGCGCTCCAGCCGGCGACGCTTCCACACGCGCCGCGCGCCCTCGCCGCCGAGCACAATCGATGCCAGCAGCGCCAGCGTCGCCAAAAGACGCGTCGTGCGCGTCGTTCGCCGCAGCCGTCGTCTCACCATGCCGGCATACTTGTCAATGAAGGCGGCAATGGCCGCCTCGGCCGCCGACTGCCGGAGTGTCGATTGCACGGCCATTTTGCAAAGTGTCTGTGGGAAACGAGGCTATGCCGCGTCGTCTTGTCGTTTTTGTCGTCTTGCTCGCCTCTGTTTAGCTACTACGAGGGCTTCGCAGAGGGCGACGCCATGGGGTGAAAGGTTGTCGGCCAAGTCTCTTCGAATAGTGGTCGTTTGTCTGTTCTTTTCTGCAGGATGAATGATGGGATCGATTGTCGAGATGCAGAATCGAGATGTAGATGGCGTCGATGGTTTTTGCAGATGGTTTGTCGCTGTATTGGTCGCAGTGATGGTTAAGTTTCGCCTCAAACCAAACAACACCACGAGGACGCCGGAAAAGGCATGTGATCTGGGGCTCCGAGGCATGCCGCGACGCTGGGCTCTGGGGATTGTGGAGAAAAGCGGGTCGCTGCTTATGGGCACAACGTCATACGCTGGCATGTGCTGGGACATGCTTCGTACGGGGCATTTGCACATGCCTGGACTGCCTGCGTCGGCCCTAACCACAGTGATGATGATTGTGAGCCACAGTGAGCCACAGCGAACAAACAGCGCGCCACAGCTGCTGACCTCCCCCCCTGGAACCACTGTCTCAGTGTGTTTGCAGAGGCGAAAATGCGCTAAGCGCGGCCTAGCCGGAAACTGCTTGTAGTCTGTCGTATTTCGTATATATGATGTTTGTGTGTGTGTGTGGAAGAGCGGTATCAACGTCCGTCAGCAGTTGAAACAGCCCGGTAGTGAAAAGTATCCGAAGACTTTTGGAATTCTGACATGGAGGGCGCATTCACAGTCAGTGTGCGACTTGGTCCAAGAAAAATACGGAGTATGAGCCAGTGCGTCGGCGGCAGCGCCTTCCTCAAAAAGGTACATCCTATATGTACCTTCCTATATGTACCTTTTCAGCGTCAGCGTCGCGACAGGCAGCATACGATTTTCGTATCTCACAGGTACCCCGTACATGCAGCTCACAAAAGGTAATACTCCGTAGTCGCGGCGCGTAGAGGCCATGCACAGACAGCGAAGCAAAAAAGAGGCACAGAAGCACAGATCTGACAAGCAGCCAATCCGGACTGTCCCACAGCCGGTCGCGCCCCCCTCACGTCTGCTGCCATCACTTTCACCTGGAAGCTCGGCGGCAAGCTCTGGAGAGTGGACCAATCAGAAACCGCCAAGCTGATGAACCCCTATTTTCAGTCGACGCTCTCTGGCGGCGTGTATCCCACACAGGAGTCCGTAGCACAAACCACGAGCAGCACGTGCACGAAGCAGGATACGGAGTACGTGCAGTACATGCCCGCGTGCCACTGGTATGGCGAGACTATTAATAGACTGACTGATATCGGATTTCTCCCCAGAGCTAGATCTTTCTTTTCACCTGTTATTAGCACGCGCCGACCATTCTACGCATTGATGTATACTCCGGGTTCTGAAATATGATACAATGCAGGCCGAATCGCAGGCACAAAGTACCTTTCTTTTGTGTTTGTTTCTCTCTCCGCCTCGACTGTCTCTCTTTGTCCACTTTGGCTTGCTTTTTCTCTTCCCGCCTGTCACCTCGTCCCTGCAGCCGCCCGCGAAATGCATGGCATCCCGTGTTGGAACCAACTTTGGCCGACAGGAGCGCATCTAGAACTCCCATTTGTCCGTGCACAGCTCGTTTGTACCTTTTACATTCTTGCATAGCTCTTCTCTGATCATTACGAGTACAAGTACTGCGTAATCTTACGAAGTATGTGCACATTGTGCTGGACACGGCCTGCTTTTGCTGTCCAATATCACAAAACTGCCAAAAAGCTACCTTTCAAGTATCCACTTTTATCCTCTATTCGGTCTCTCCATTGGTCATATTTGACGGGCGCTATTTTGATTGGGTCCGCTTTTTAAAATGCGATTTAAAAGGTACTTTAAATTACACCAAAAACGCATGACATTACTCGTACCTGTCTAGCACCCGTGTGGAAGTGCCCGCTTTTCTTCCCACGGCGCACGCTGGGCTGCATACGGCGTGTACCCGAGCTCGTTTTGTACCCTGTACATGTACATGTACTTGGTTTTCCATATATCTGACTCACTGTCACTGTGAGAAGTGAGAACAGAAACGGGGGACTGTGAACCTATGAACCTGCCAGCCGCCGACGGAAGTGTCGCTGTGCTTTGATGTCGCTTCTGGCGTGGCTTTTTTGGGCTTCGTACCATCCGAGGCGCTCCTTCCAACGAATACCAGTGTCCCGCACATGCTTGATAGCACTCATCGCGCCTGCCGTTCTTGCTGGCGAATCCCCATTGAATACGGAGTAAGATACATGTACTTACAATCGCTCCTGCCTGTTCGACGCGCCGCAATTTCCTCGCCTACCAGCTCTTTCCTTTTTCAGGGCTCTTTTTGGCGTTGGGCCGTTGCCTCTTTCCCTTTTTTTCCCCTTTTTCCTCTTGCCCACCCACCCGCTAAAAAAAGAGCTTGCCGCTGTGCTTTTGCAGACCGCCCATCCCTCCCGCTGCAGGTGCTGGCGGGCCCCCCTTAATTTCTGGACGCACTGGGCTATTGAGCTACGGGGCCTTTTTTTTTTCTTCTGTCTTTTTGGGCAGTCCACTGTCCCCCCTCTCTGTGCTCGTACAGAGTACCTCTGTACAACGCATCCGTACTCGGTATTTCCCTACTTGCTGCCTTCTGTGCTGGCTTTTGTGGGCTTCTACCGTCCTTCCATTGAATCTATTTTTCCTTCTCCAGCGCGACCTGCGACCTGCCAACCCCCCTTTGGGCCGCCTTGTCCCTCTGTATTTGTCGTTCGCGTACCCTTGCAGCCTCTTTTTTTCCTCCTTGTCTCTTTTTCCTCACACTGTCGCGCTCCTCTTTTTTTTTTCTCTGTTCCCTCCGTTCCCCTTCAATTTCTTTTTGCTCGTCGTTTTCCGCCTTCGACTTCAATTCGCCTTTTCTCGCCGTCGCCCAGGATTCTTCGCAGTTGCCGCGCACGTTTTATTGTATTCTCTTCGTCGTCCGTCATTTCTTGTCGCAGTTTATTCGCCACACTCTTTTTTTATCGCCCTTTTTATTTTATTTGTGACCGCCCAGGCTTTCTCCCATTGCCGCCTTTATCGCCGTCGCCCTACGCCATCCCGTCGCGCATCGACTCTTTTTCCAAAGGACCCGGCAGCCAACCGACGACGACAAAAAGACGACGACCACGATTCAGCTACACAGCCGAGCAGCGAAACAGCGAAACAAAAAAAAGCATTACTGCCGTCGAGCTGCGACACTCCCGGCCGCAGGTCGCCCACAGGTTGCCAACGGCTCGCCGCCGCGTCCGTTGTGCCCGTTGTTCCAGGACCTGGCCCTCTAGACTCCTCTCCCACGCGTGGGAAATCCGATATACCGTAAGTCGACGCGTTGGGCATCACTGCCAATCACACCGGCTGCTCTCGCAGCATTGCATCGCCACCACTCTTCTCTATCTCTCTCTCTCTCTCTTCCCCATTGTGTTGGCCATTGTCCGCCTTTCTATCCTCTACATATCATTGTCCCATTCATCCCTTTCCGTCCGATCCTCCACGCATTCTAGTCCTGTGCCCGCACGGCCAAGCTGTCAGCCTCTGCCCTTGCGTCGTGGCGAGCTCGTGCTTGTGCGACGCCCTTTCGGCCTCACACTTTCTTTAGCACGTTCACAGGGAGAGGAGGCACAAGGTCCGAAGCAAAGGAGGGCCAGCGAGACACGTTGTCGCATTGCAAAGCTCCCCGTTGTTCTGCGTGCTTTCGTCCCTCCCTATTGATCTTGTCAAGCAAATCCAGTCCAGACACCTCCTCTCCATTCGGGATTTCCCTTTCCCGGCCACCAGCCGCATCACTTTCGCCTGGCTCTTGGACAATACTCAAATATCCAGGGCCGGTGTTTTGATTCGCGCTGCTTGGTCATCACCTTTATTCGCCCTTTTTGCCACATGTTCTCCTAGTTCTCCGCCTCGTTTCTTCAACTAACCTGGTCGCAATCATTACAGCTTTTATATCTCACCCTCCACCCTCTAGCCGCATTTCCCATCGGCTCTTCACTTCCCCGGAAGACATGTCGCGCGACCAGCCATTGGAAACGCCGCAACAGCCAGTGGACTCTGCGGCTCAGGAAAAAGCCGCTCTTGCCGCCGACCCAACTCCAACTCCGGCCGTTCCCTCGTCGTCCTCGGTGCCGTCTATCGTTCAATCGAAAGCACGCTCGCTTCTCCGCGTTCCCTCGCGCTCCTCTTCGCAAAAAGTCGCTCCCTCACCCACCGCTACCGGTCTCAGCGGTGCTACCGCCAGCGACTCGCGCGACAGCATTACCCGTCCATCACGAGAATCAAAGCGAAGCTTCCTCGGCCGCCACGCCAACGACAGCGCCTCCAGCAAGAGGTCAGCCGCCATCAGCGGCCCTACCAACACACCCGGCAGCACACAGCCCAACTCGCCCGCCGTGGCGGCAACCACCCAACACAAGCGGAAGAAGGGGGGCGGCGGCTTCCTGGCCATCTTTGGCTGCTGCGCCGTCCCCGAGGATGCCCACACCGTCGATGTAGATGAGCAGCCACTTCCGCCCAACAAGCTTAAGGATATCCCTCCACGCCCCGCGACCGTCAGCCGGAGGACAGCCACGCCCAACGATGAGATCACCGTTGCAGGACGGTCAGATTTGAACGAAAAGGAGGCCCAGCGCCAGGAGCAGCCTTCTTCGTCGCAAGCGGAAAATGCTGTCCAGATCGCACAGCCCGAACAGCAACATATGCCATCCGACAAGGTTGCCGTTCCCGCTGCTGCTGCTGCTGCTGCTACAGCTGCTACAGCTGCTGGCGCATTATCAACAACAAAAGGTGGCGAGGGCAGTGGCTCGACACCTCACGGCGGCCCACCGACGACCGCATCCACAGGGGTTGCCGGTGCACCCGCCGGTGACAACAACAAAGACGCTGGAAACGCCACGACCGGTTCTGCGGTAGCGACACCTACAGTGACTGTCGATGCGCCTCAGCCAGAGCAAGCGGATGAAGCCAAGGAGGCTGCATCCGCTCCTGCTAGCAGCCAGGTCGAGGCGGGCAGCGCAGCGCAACAATCCAACGGCGATGTCGATATGGCCGACGCGGCGCCGGCTGGCAGTGAGGAGGCGCAGACGCAGAGCCAGCCCGATAGCTCGCAGGTCTTGACGCAGGTGCCCGAGGTGCCACCACCACCATCAAGCCCCCCGCCATTGGACGGCACGGCTGCGGCCAACAACAGCGGATCTGGAGGCCCGCACATTTCGATCCTGGACCCCAACGACCCGCAGCGGCAAAGAATCCTGCTCCCGCCTGTCGAGCCGCATCTCAAGGGCCGCAAGTGCCTTGTTCTGGACCTTGACGAGACGCTGGTGCACAGCTCATTCAAGATTCTTCACCAGGCGGACTTTACAATACCGGTGGAGATTGAGGGTAACTACCACAACATCTATGTGATCAAGCGGCCCGGCGTCGACCAGTTTATGAAGCGCGTTGGCGAGCTGTACGAGGTGGTTGTGTTTACGGCGTCTGTCTCAAAGTACGGCAACCCGCTCCTCGACCAGCTCGACATCCACAAGGTGGTGCACCACCGGCTGTTCCGCGAGAGCTGCTACAACCACCAGGGCAACTACGTCAAGGACCTGTCGATGATTGGACGCGACCTCAAGGACACCATCATTATTGACAACTCGCCAACGTCATACATTTTCCACCCGCAGCATGCCGTGCCCATTAGCAGCTGGTTCTCTGATGCGCACGACAATGAACTCCTCGACCTGATCCCTGTCCTTGAAGACCTGGCGGGCCCTACCGTGCAGGATGTCAGCCTTGTCCTTGATGTCACTCTGTAAGGAGTCCGTCAAAAAAAGCGATCACCACTACCTACACTACAACAAGGGCTTGGAAAATATACAACCGCCCAAAAACAACTCGGAAGGAAGGCGAGCGACAAGAGGAAGAAAAAAACAAAGCATTACGCACTATTTGATCTTTTTTTTCTTGCGACGAATCTAAAGCATTGTCTATTTTTTGCACTGCTCAAGAGACAACCCTATCCAAGCGTTTCCTCTGTTCGACGGCCTCTTTTTTCCTCACACTCTTCTCCTCCTCTTTTCTTTCCATTACTATTGGGCCTATTTTATTCATCCTTTTTTTGTCGCTCTCCTCCATTAAAGCTATGCTTTTTAAACACTCGCTATTATCCAGATACCATGTTTTCTTTTTTTTTTTTTTACCTATTGTCACATCACATACACGGGATACGGAGCTGTCCTATTTTTCTTCCTTCTTTTTTCCTTTCTTGGTATACCGGGCCGTGGCTACCGAAGAGACCTCAACCCATTCCACAGGGGAAACATGGATATGAACAAGGCAGCGAGTTGATGAGCGTGAGCGGCATATATACTTTGATATATGCCTTGCTCGTCCAGTGATGGTTGGATGAGGTCTAATAGCTTTCACTCGCTGTGTCACGTTCTTTGGTCTATCTTCTTTCTTTTTTTCTTCATCCTTACCTTTTCTCATGCCCAACATATTCCAGCATCCCACACTCGGTTGTGTCCCTTTTTGGATTATTTTCGGTTTTCTTGCTTCATTATTTGTGTTGTCCCCATGTGTATTTCGTGTACACCCCCTTTTCCTTTGTCATTTTTCTTTTGTCATTTTTTTCTTGCAAGCCTTGAGTGCATTCTGTTCTGGCCTGTCATTTTCTTCTTTTTTTCCTTTGTTGACTGTCTCCTTTTTTTGGCTTGCTCTTTTGTCGCTTTTTCGTATTTTTTTCTTTGTCTCTCACATTGTTTTGATTTCTACATCCGTGTGTTTAACTTGCACGGCAGCCTATAGCACACACCAAACAGTCCTCTTCTTTTTTTGGTTCCTCTATTGCATTGCATTCTTTTTTCGTGATCGTGACGGTGCTGAGACTGAAAGAAACGGTATCCATTTTTCGAGTCGTCTGCTTATAGGATATATATTTTCGCAGACGGGGAGAGATGCTACATTTCTGCGAAATATGTTGAATCCCTCCATATGTGGACATTGATAGCAGAGCGGGGCTGGCTCCCGCCCTTCCTTGGTAGATTGAGCTCTGCACTGCGACTACAAACACAAAATGAATAGGAAAAGACGGAAGTGTCGAGTCAATTTCAATGGAGTTGATATATTGAAGAAAAAACCCCATGCCTTTTGCTCCGTGCTTCTTGTTCTTTGGTCTGGACCGCATTCATGCAATAGAGTAACGTCGTACTCCCGTATAACGGGTCCGGATAAACATTAGTGCGTCCGTGAGAGGGAGTCGCGCCCTTCGTTGTCGCGGACCCCCCCAGCGCTACTCGTGGGCGAGCACTCCACTAGAAAAACGGGCCCGCCCCTTTTATTGGATGAATGGGATGTCTCCTGCTGGGGGTGGGCAGCTTTTCCTGTCGTCGTGGCCTCAATTCCTCGAATGCAGCAAGCTTGCACGCGCCCCGAAAAGCAGCCACCCCTTCTTTTTCTGATCTCCATCCCGATCTCCATCTCCATCCCCGACCACAACGAAACTCAATTGACACATTGACACAACACATCGACGCGATCTTTTTTGTGTCTTTCATCCCTCCTTTTTGTCGACAGTCGCGCTTCCCGGTCCTCAGTTCACAATGGTAAGCTGCCATCACCACCTCGTCAACTTCCTTCTCTTCTCCATCTCTAACACAACAGTCCTCCGCCCGCGCATCCTCTCCCACGCCGGCTGGCGCTGCCAGCGGCGCATCCATCAACCGCGCCGCGTCGTCGTCGCCGCCGCCGCCCGGTGGCGCCCGCACGCAGATCCGCCGGCGCGCGGCGGCCGACCAGAAGGAAAAGTTGGCCAACACGCGGCCCAGCAGCACGCGCGCTGCGGGCGCGGGCGGCAGCAGCAGCACCATGCTCCGCCTCTACACGGATGAGTCGCCAGGCCTCAAGGTCGACCCGGTCGTCGTCCTCGTCCTCTCCCTCGTCTTTATCTTTTCCGTCGTGGCTCTGCACAGTACGTTGGCCCGTCTCTCTCGATTTTATTCCCTCCTCTAACCTTTAACCCCAGTTATTGCCAAGCTCACCCGGCGGTTCTCGAGCTAGACGCGCCTTTCGTTTCTTATATCCCTCTTCTTTCGTGTACAATTGTGTGTACAATACGGTCCCGACGCCACCCCAAGACAATGCATCCACACTGCTGCTCTCGCCCCCAGCACGATTTCCCCTTCGCCTGACTTTTAGTCCATGACTCGTGATTCCCCCGTCTCCCGTCGACTTTTTCTCGGCCTTTTTTTTCTTTCCTTCGTCTTTCTTGACAAAAGCTCAATTGTTTCAACATTCCTGCAGCGCATGTTTGACATCCGAGCTGAGCGGAGTTGGGCAGGGAGAGATCCAAAACCCGACTCGGACCGAGGGGGCTAGGATCATGAGACCAAGACGAAACGAGCGAGAAGATCGGTGGCAGAGCAATGATTGTTATTGTTCTGTGTTGGTATGAGGGGAGAGTGACAGAAGGGAAAAGAGAAGGGAAAAAAGAAAAGGGAAAAGGAAAGAACAAAAAAAAGCGGGATATTCGGTGTTTTTTTTCTGTGTGTCCATTGGGGGGGAAAGGGCCATCCCCCTTCGATCCTTTATTATTCTCCTTTGTAATGGTTGTTTTTTTCTGTCTTGTCTTTTCTGCGTTTTGCCGATTTTTTTTTTTGTTCAAACCCCTCTGCATATCTCTCTTGCTTTTTTCAACCTGCGGTTTTCTTGTCTTTTTTTGTCGTTTTTTTAAAGCTTCTTACATATATATTATTACTTTTTTTTTTTTGTCTGTCTCTTTATGAACCATGGTCGACCGTTTTATTTTTGGATGTCAGGTGTTGTTTCCTCTTCAGGGATGACCATCTTATTGGTGGCCATTCTTGGGGCCATTTTTGGAGGCGGGTGTTTGCATGCAAACCATGCTCTTGCCCATGTCCTACTCCGTATTGCGAACGCCGTGGGACATTCAATGTGTGCCCGAGATAGGTACGTCGTCATAATAGACATGGGGCCGGTGCCACCCACCTACAGTAAGATACTGCATGTCGATCCCTGCGGCATGTCACTTTTAGACTTTTACACTTTTTTACGCTTTTCCACTACATGGGCCAGGTCGTATATATAAAGACGCATGAAACCTATGGCAAAAGGTAAATCGTATCTTGCAACAGCGCCGTGAGCAATGCTCGTGAGTTTACGAGTATATAATGAGCCCTGTGCCCGACCTCTGCAGTGGCAATACGAGTACCAGGGGGTTCGTCTCACTCGTCGGGCATGGGTTGCAAAGAATCAGCAAGTAGACGATAAACTGGGATATCGTTATCTTGCCATGGGCAAAGGGCTGTCCCAATGATTCCAGCCAGTCATGCACGTACCAGTTCCCAGGGCGTATATGGTGAGAATGAGATGAATGGCAATGGGTACGAGGGACAGCAAACTTTTTACGTTACCTATGTCAATTTTGTTTTCCCCGAGCCTTGCAGATATAGGTAATGTCTAATCAGCCGCTATTTATGCTGAATTGCCACCTAAATTTTTCATGGTTTTTTTTTTTTTCGCTTCCATTTTTGCTTGATGAAAATAAATATATATAGGTATCTATTAGCACGTACATGTAGTGTATTCCATGTACTGTTTTTTTTTTTATATATTTTTATTTTTATTTAGGTTTAGTTTTTTTTTAAAAAAAAAATTAAGAA
Source organism: Intubia oerlemansii (assembly GCA_020002355.1). Classification (NCBI taxonomy): domain Eukaryota; kingdom Fungi; phylum Ascomycota; class Sordariomycetes; order Ophiostomatales; family Ophiostomataceae; genus Intubia; species Intubia oerlemansii. The sequence continues at coordinate 10,416 of JAGKRZ010000268.1, forward strand.
AGCTTGATTTTGTTTTTTTGTCGAAATTTGTAGTTTCTTGCTGCTTCAATATTCCATAACTGCTGATTGCCTTTCGATGCACCGCGATGATAGGGCTGACAACATCCAGTCTTGTGAGCCTGACTCCATAGAGACCATATGAATCCATTTTAAGGTGCCCGGTCAATAGGATGGCTACTAAGTATGCCATATAGGTCTTGTGCCCGAATCGTTCAAGACATCAAGATAGCTACGACCAAGCTTTATTTTCATTTCACGGGACTTTACAGGATTGGACTGTGTTTGCCCGGCCATCTTTCATCTTTGCGGCCCTTTTACTTTCAATGTAACGTCTGCCACGGCTTCAGAGCCAACCTTGGAAGGCTGCCATGAGTGGGACGTAAAGGGTAGCTTCCTGCGACTGTTCGCCATCGCCGTCATCATCGCCATTGTCGTTAGCGTAGCCGGCTTAGAGGTATCTTACATGTTTCTACGGCTGACATGATCTGTCTCGGCTTTGGTACAGAACGTTGCCGGCGGCCCATTGTGCACTCTGTATTTGTATTTTTTTTTTAAAAAAAAAGATTCATCTTGCTTTTTTTGCTTCTTTTGTTTGATTTTTTTTGACCGCAGCCTTGCCCGCCTTCCGAATATTTTATGTAACTATTGGCGAAAGACACGACAACTCCGTTTCGTTGCCTTTCCATGTCCTTGAAAGCTTAATTTAGAGGTCTCCGAACGGGTAGACAATGTGGGGCCGTCGGCATTATTTTTCATTGTACCTCTCTGCAAAAACTACGTGTAAGATACATGAGGATGACAGCCCGATCCTCTCCTACGGCCTAATATTTACACCGGGCCTGCCCTACCAGGACTGTTAGACTTTTACAACCTTTATTATGGCTCCTTTTTTTATGACAACCTTATTTTGGTCTTTAACTCGTATTTGCACAATGACAGATACCACATGGGTGACTCCACTGCTATCTCACGTTCTCTCTCACACTGCCCACTGCACCGTTGTAACCCCTTTGTACCTGGCCGGAGCGTCGGGCACAAAAAAAGTGGCATACAAGATTCCGGCTGGCAGCGGATTGGCAGCAGACTGCCGGAACCTTGCGGCAAAGCCTAAACAGACACCCCGCCCCCTATACAATAGCCATTATCGAGTATTATAGCGCAGTTTACAGCGTACCGTACAGCAGCACAGCGCAATACACAACAGCGTAGCGTAGCGTAACGCAACGTATCTTACAGCAAATAGCGTATAGCATTTAGCAGCGCGTTTAGCAGCGTATTTCATACTATATTTTACAGTGTATTTCGCAACTATTTCGCAACTATTTCGCAACTATTTCGCCACTATTTCGCCACTATTTCGCCAAGGGGGTGTCATCTTTCGTTAACAGCAGGTTTCTATGCAGCATTCATTCGTAAACTGTGTCCATTGCCATTCAAGCGTGCCATGGCGCAATACAGTGAACTGCTCTTTGAAAGGACTCTGTAGTCTATGGCAGTTCCCCCCTTTCCCACGTTAGCTTGCTATTTTCGTGAAGCTTTCTTAACTTATTATGGCTTATCGTTTTATGGGATATACTTTGTACCTGTCAGATTTCGGGTTGTTGTTGGTCCTTGCGACGCTCCGCCGGAGGTAAAAACCAACCAGCACTACTCCATACTGGTCAATACTGTCCGTGGCTACTCTGACATTCTGTCCCTTCGGCACGATCCTCTCCCCTTGCACCCTCCGTGTCCGTGACGTTATGTTGCCCATTCCTTCTTTCACCTTACCTTTTTCGCATCCGTTGTCCATTCCGGGACCATCTCACTGTCTGCCGTGCTCCGAGTGCAGGCAGGTAAAAAGAAAAAAAAAAGAAACAAAAAAACGGACCGACGGCTAGGCCACCATATTTTTGCACTTGTAAATTTTGTATAAGATTACTTTCTATTCCTTTACCATGACTTTTTTTTTTATTTGTTTTCTGTTGTTTTCTTTTTTGTTTTTCGTTGTTGTCCGAATCCTTTTTACGCATCACCTCTCCTCTGTGCTTACGTCCAAGATACGCCCTCGGCCAAACCTTCCACTTTTACATTCAATTTTTTTTTAAAAAAGAGGCGTTCATTCAAAACAAACAGGGTACGCTTTTTTCTTTTTTTTTCTCTCGACACTCCTTTCCATTTCAGGCACCTCGTGTGCTTCCCACCCATGATGGCGTTGGTACCTAATAATGGCAACGCCTGCACACTTCACATTGCACAATGCACACACCTCGTGATCGGCTGCTGTCTAATATTCTGCCTTTCTTTCTGTTCCTCCATCCTCCCCCCTCTGCCCTCCCCTGTCCCCTTTTCTTGATTTCACAGCATTTTTATGAAATCATGTATAATGTCTTATTGATCCATTATCACAGCCCAGGGTATGCTGACATACTTTATTTCACAGTTACGAGACGGATCTTTCTATTCCTCTCTCTCTCTCTCTTCTTGATTTGACCGTCGTATTTACAATTTCCAGCCGTTCATTTTTGTCACTTTAATTTCTTCATCATTTTTATTTTTTTTTTATTTCCATTCGGCATTTTCTCTTCTCCCAGACCATCCTGTCTGGACATTGTTATATTCGACTCCATCCCGTGACGTATCACCAACATCATCCATACAAGACGGCACACAGTCACCATCTCCCAAGTGGTCTCTCCTCCACCATGACTTCACAACACTCCTCCGACAAGGAGATGACTCTTACGCCGGACCACCAGCCGACCGAAACGGCCATGGACGAGCAGCAGCAGCCGCCGCTGCCCGCCAGCGCCGCAGAAGAGACAACAGACTCGGACGGTGCGGCCCTGGGCGGCAAGGTGGAGATTGTCAATGGCGTGGCCGTTTTCCTGCCGTCGCGGGCCTTTTACTATGCCTTTGGCGCGCTCATGGTGCTGACGCTGACGGTGGCCCTGGACTCGACGCTGCTGTCGGTGGCGCTGGCGACGGTCAGTAAAGCGCTGGGCGGCAGCGCCCTCGAGGCGTTCTGGTCGTCGACGAGCTTTTTGCTGGCGAGCACGGTGCTGCAGCCGCCCGTGGCCGGCCTGTCGAGCATCTTTGGCCGCAAGAACATGATCTACCTGATGATTGTCTTTTTCGCGGCGGGCTCGCTGGTCTCGGCGCTGGCGGGCAACTTTACGGTGCTGATTGCCGGCCGCACCATCCAGGGCCTGGGCGGCGGCGGCCTGCTGACGCTGACCGAGATTGTCGTGACGGACCTGGTGCCCCTGGCCTTCCGCCCCGTGTGGTACTCGATCCTCAACGGCATCTGGGCGCTGGGCACCGTGGGCGGCCCCCTGATCGGTGGCGGGTTTGCCGTCTCGGGCAACTGGCGCTGGGTCTTTTACCTGAACCTGCCGCTGATTGGCGTGAGTCTGGTGGCCATTGTCATCTTTTTGCACCTGCGGCACATCCCCGGCGGCATGATGCAGAAGCTGGCGCGCTTCGACTGGATCGGCTCGCTCCTCTTTGTGGGCGCCATGACGACGTTCCTGTACGGCCTGACCACGGGCGGTGTCGTCAACCCCTGGGGATCAGGCAAGGTGCTGGCGCCGCTCATTGTCGGCCTGGCCGCCGTGCCCGTCTTTGCCATCTACGAGGTCCGCTGGGCGCGCGAGCCCATTGTCAGCCGCGAGCTCTTTACCAACCGCGACATCTACATCACGTACACCATGGCCACCTTTCACAGCATTGTCATCTGGAGTCTCTTGTACTTTATCCGTACGTCCCTCTCTCTTTCTCTCTTTCTCTCTTTCTCTCTTTCTCTCTTTCTCTCTTTCTCTCTTTCTCTCTTTCTCTCTTTCTGTCTGTCTGTTCTCCCCCCTGTCTAACAATACAGCCCTCTACTACCAGGCCACGCACGGTTACTCGGCCCTTGTCTCGGCCGTGGCCATTCTTCCCGAGACGCTGACCGTGACGCCCGCGGCTGCCGCGGTCGGCGTGGTCGCCGGCAAGACGGGCACCTACCGCTGGGCCATCTGGGGCGGCCTCGCCATCATGACCCTCGGCACCGGCCTGCTCCTCGTCCTCGAGCCCGGATCCAGCATCGCCCAGTTCGTCTTTCTCAACCTGCCCATCGGCATCGGCGGCGGCATGCTCTACCCGGCCCTCGCCCTCTCCGTCCAGGCCGCCTCCCGCCCCGAGCTCAACGCCCAGGCCACCGCCTTCTTCTCGTTTATGCGCACCATGGGCCAGGCCATCGGCGTCGCCATCTCGGGTGTCATCTTTCAGAATACCTTCAAGGACAAGCTGCTCGGCATCCCCGCGTTTGCCAGCCAGGCCCAGGACCTCTCGCGCGACGCCACCTCGGTCATCTCCCTCATCCAGTCCATGGGCCCCTCGGCCGACAAGACGACGCTCGTCGCGGCCTACAACGACAGCCTGCACGCCGTCTACTACTCGCTCCTCGCCTTTTCGGCCTTTTGTCTGGTCCTGAGCGCCGGTCTCAAGGGCTACACGCTGAACCAGGAGCACGTCACGAACCAGGGCTTTGTCGAGACGAGACATGAGGAGGAGGAGCGCGGCCCATCCGACAACAATGCCGCCGAGAAGGCGAGCGAGTGAAAAAAAATGGTTGATTTTGAGATGTCTTCCTTTTCCTTCCCTTCTTTTTTTTTCTCCATCTTTTCTTTTCGTCTTGCGTCTCATGACCATCACATACCTAATAACAATCTCCTATTATAGACAGCTGTCTTTTCTTTGTTTTGGGCTTTGTTTTGATTTTGATTTTTTTGATTTTCTTTGTTTTGTCTCCTTCTTTTCCCATGTTTCCTTTTTCCGTTTCTATCATCTCTCCTTTCCTATCTTACTACCACTTCTACCCTCATTGGCGAGTTTCTTTTAGACCTTTTTGATATTACCTTGATTTAACATTGGCGTTTTGGAGTATATAGTCGACCGTTCGTACATGAAAGACATTATTGCATTGCAAAAGCTACCTATTATCAATGAACAAAATGATGTTTTGGTATAAAACAAGAGTGGAAAGACGGAAACAAAAGAGAACAGCAAACTCCAGTCTATGGAAGCACAGAATGGGAACGCATAAAGAACATAGGGGGGATTAAAAGAATAAAAGAATAAAAGGAACGCCACTTTTGTAGCAAGCTCGTTCATTCTTTTTCTCACTTCGTCAAATCATTCCTCGGGGGGATAGGCCAGCCTCTTCAGCACCTTTTGTCTAGTACTGAGCCACCGTCTCCTCGGTAAAGGTCCAGAGCTTGTCCTCGAGCCCGCGGTCGACGGCGACCTTGTCGAGGATGTCGTCCTTGAGCTCACCGACGGGGAAGTAGAAGCCGCCGTTGACGAGATCCGCCTTGGAGGCCGCAGCGGCGGCCCAGATCTGGTTGTAGACGCCCTGCTCGACGGGGAGCATGCCGCCGTACACGGGCTTCATGACGTTGATAAAGGCCTTCTTGACAAACGAGAGGCTGTCGGCGAGGCCGGTCTGGACGACGCCCGGGTGGATGGCCACGGTGGTGATCTTGGGGTAGCGGCGGGCGAGGGCGCGGGCGTAGACAATGTTGGCGAGCTTGCTCTGGCCGTAGCGGCGCCACGAGCCAACCAACATGTTCATGGGCGTGCGCAGCTCGTCAAAGTGGATGCCGTTGGGGTGCATGGCGAAGCCGCCCGACGACAGGTTGATGATGCGGACATCACTGCCGTCGGCGGCGGTCTTTTCGAGGACGGGCAGCAGGTGGGTGATGAGCAGGCCGTGGGCGAGGTGGTTGGTGCCAAACTGCAGCTCGAAGCCGTCCTTGGTGAGGGCGGGCGGGTGCGCCATGATGCCGGCGTTGGCCATGAGGATGTCGAGACGGTCGTGCACGAAGCCCTTGCGCAGGGCCTCGCGCACCGACTTGAGCGAGGTCATGTCCATCTGCAAAAACGTCAGCTGGACGTTGGCGTCGATGGCGGCCACCTGCTTGATCAGGGCATCGGCAGCCTTTTGGTTGCGGCCGGTAAAGTAGATGTGAGCAGGGCCGTGCTTGGCAAACTCGACCACCGACTGGAGACCGAGACCAGAAGTGCCTAAAGAAGGAGGAAAAAAGGTGTTAGATACGGGGGAAACCACTGTGAGAGAGAAGAGAGAGAAGACAGTGGACGGTCAACGCACCTCCGGTGACAAGAATGACCTTGCCGGCCAGGGACTTGATGTCGGAGTCGGGGTTAAAGTTCTTGATGGCCATGGCGAGAGCTGATGGGATGGTATGAGCAAGAAGAAAGAAAGCTTTCAAGTCGGGGGGATGCTGGGGTCAAAGATGGAAAGAATAGAGTCTCTAGAAACCGTTCAAGCAGGAATTGGAAGAATGAGCTGAAGATGTCTGTCCAAGGACGACTGAGAATCAAAAAAAAAAAAATCGCCATGGCTTCGCTGCCTTTTTATATCTGGATTATGTCTATCTACTCCGAGGCCGTTTTTTCTCTCCTTTTTTTCCATTTTATTTTTGCCCCATCCATGTGAACCTTCCATGTGAACCGAGCTTTCTGCAAAGTCGCTCAATTCTCCAAACTCCGTTAAAGCCCATGGGTTGACGGCAAAAAAAAAATCGAAAGTCTAAAAAGTCCCACGATAGGCCTAGACTTGTCGTCATCCGTGTAGCCCGTCTGCTAGGTAGGTATGGTACTCGTGCAGGGTGTACTCGCGTATATAGACTTGGCTTCCCTCAAACGCCAATATGCCATTGGCCACTGGGACGCCGGCGGGTACGCTATACCGTGATAGGCAGTAGCGCATAAGCATTCTAATTCAATCCCCTGGTGCTAATTGTGTGCTATGGCCCCCCTGCTACGGTGGACCGGCGTTCCCTATCACCGATAGTGGAGTTTGCGGCTCCCCGAATCTCGCCTTCCTCACTCGTTACCGTCATTCCTTCAGGGCACTACGGCCGCCAAGAGCGCTAGCAAAAGCGTTGAAATTCAAAGAGGGGAAAATACTGAGAAATATTGAGAATTAATGACAAAATCATCCTTCAAAACAATTCACAAAACGGGCGAGCCAAGAGGTAAGAAGGCGAAAAAGTCCGACGGACACAACGCCGGCCAGGCTTTCTGTGCAATGGCAATCATTCCCTTTTTGGTAAATAGCTCGTAAGCAAAAGAAAGCAAAAAAGAGACAGGGCCTGCTGCCTTTTTGTCGTAGGGCTGGAGTGTCGAAGGCGTTACGCTACTAGGTAACCTTTGCTGGCGACAGCATTTCAGACACCTCTGTACCTATACGACATACGAGAACGAGAATCGGATAGACTCTTTTGACTTTGACGGAGTTCATATTGCACCTGCGGCATGTGGAGAGAGACCGACATCACCGTGGCAGAGCATACTCCATACTCCAGATTGTACTCTAGACAGGGCGATACAGAATATTCGAGATTGTCGACAGGGCGTCAGGCAGCTTTAAAAGCCGTCGTCCACCGATCGTGTTGACCCCTCGTCGACTTTGACGAACCCCGGAAACTCCGCCGATACGACCGGCATCCGCCTACGGAGGTGCCATCGCGACCATGGCGGCACGAGGCTGCAAGAATGATGATGACTGGGCCCGTGTGGCGGACAAGGCAGAGCGTCGACGGTTACAGAACCGCATTCATCAACGAGCATGGCGTGGGTTTCTCTTTTTCTTTTTTTTCTTTTCTATCGTCAATTAGAAACCCTTTTACAGAATGTTAACGTAAAAACACAGGCCGGAGAAAGGCCCTTGAAGCTTCGGCAGCCGCTCTCGCCGCCCCGGACCAGGTAAGGAAGAGAACGATGGGGTGAGGGGTGCATGCTGTCGCGCTGGTGCATCATTTCCCATTCTGTATCCTGTCTCTCTAACATCTCTCATTTTGCCCAGCCTTCCAACGGCTTTTGGGTTCTTAAGCCCGTCCGGATAGATCCCTACCGTCATGCAGAGCAGCAGCAGCATCTGCTGACGCCATCGCCAACTACAGCCACGGCCACCCGCCGACAACGTCTGCTGACGCCAGCATCGTCGGCGCAGCGACGAGAATCGATTTTAAAACCGTCGACACGGCCAGCCACACCGTCGACGACATCATCGACGACGTCGTCGCGCAAGGTCATCCCTCCCATGCTCAAGTATGGCTCGCCCGGCCAAAACACATTTCTCGTCGTCTCCATCCGCGGCGGGCAACCCTACGTCCACCGTGCAGCCAGGCCCGACGACAAGGGAAACGAAATAGACGACACAGACAATGACAAAGGCGCTGCCCGATTCCACCTGCCGGCCAGCTACGTGCACTTCCCGCTCTCGCCCGACCATCGCCTGCTGGTCCTGATCCAGTACAACGTCCTGCGCGCCACGCTCGTCAACATTGCCATTGTCTCCAACCTCTACCCCATCGGCATCATCGAACCGGACAGTCCTGAACATCCTGACAATCCTGACAGTCCTGACAGTCCTGCCTCCCCCGCCTCGCCCGTCCACGACGACTGCGGCCTCAGAGAGGTCGTCGACCTCGTCCTGCACAGCCTCCCCAGGGGCGCCCCCTGCGAGGCCGCGCTGCCGCCCACGCTCCAGTCCACGCCCTTGCAAAAGGCCGCCTTTGCCAACAACAAGAATGCCGACATCCGCTGGATCGCCAGCACGCCCGATCCCCAGCTGCGCGACAATATGATCCGCACCCGCGCGCCGCCCGACTGCCAGGAGTGCATCCCCTCCCCGCCCGGCACCTGGTCCACCAACGACCTGTGCGACGACCTCTGCGGCGGCCTCTACGACGGCTTCGACGACGTCGTCCAGCGCGGCCTCATCGTCTGGGGCGACCCCTGGCGCACCGAGAGCTGGGAGGTCACCCCGGGCTTTGTCGAGAAATGGGGCGCCCTGCTCCTCCGCGGCTGTCGCGCGCTCTTGGCCTCGACCAACCACTGGCGATCCCTCCGAGGTGAAGAGCCTCTTGTCTGGGAGGTTTGATTTGATGTGATGGGTGGCCATGGATGTGTGATCAATGATCCGTGCAACGATTTTTCTTTTTTCTTTTTTTTTCGTTTTTGGCTCCCTCTCTTTTTTTTTCCTTTTACCCCTTCTCCCTTGTTTTTCTTTTTTACCTTTTAAACTCCTTTCTTTTTTACATTCCCCATCTCGATCTTTCAGCTTTTTCCGTGCCTGCACCCTGCAGGGGATGTGTATGAACCCAAGAAAAGAGACAGAGACCAACCAGTCCACAAAAAAAAAAGGTCAAAAAGACAAGCCCACGAAAATAGAAGCTCGTGTTTTTCTGCCGTGTCGCACAACAGAACTGCCCGCCGCACGCCGCACGCCGCACGCCGCACAACTTCTAATGGGCTTTGCCGCAGCAACGATGGCTGCAGACGCACACTGCCCGACAATGAAAATGGATGCTCTGTACCGCAATCTATTTAGAAAGAAATGAAGAGGAAAAGGCAGAAAATGACAGAAAATGGCAGGCAAGGTGCACAATACCGTAATGTCGCACGAATGGCTCCATTATTTCCATTTTCATGCAGCAGCCCTGCAGACAGACTGCAGACACAATGCACGCCCACGGACGCCCGCGGCTGAGCCTCTGTCTTCCTATCTGTATCTCTCTGCGCCTGCCAATTCTCTTTGTGCTTTTCGGGGCTTTCACCCTGTCCTTTTTTTTACGAAAAAAAAAAAAAAAAACAGAGTGGGAAGAGGGACTGCGGAGATTGGATGACGAGAGATCTTATGAGGTATCTCCTTATATGGAGGTACGAGGCACACCATTACAGCAAGGTATCTTACCGATGACGAGACTTGTTCTTGTTTCTTATTGTCTCATGTAAGACAGCGTGGTGCGGAGACAGCGCCAGCGCCCATCGGGCTTTTCCTTGCTGGAAACATCTGGAATCTCGAATGTCTCGACTCCCACGTTCAGGGGCACTCACGTGGGATATGGACATGTACGTCTTTTGTATAAACTGCGGGATAAATAGGTAAGGTGGTTTTTGTAGGGTCTTTTTTTCTTTTCTTTTTTGGTGACACTTTCATCTATTTCCATTTCTACCTTTTCTGTCTCAAATTTAGGTAGCTCTCCCAAAAAGGAAAGAAGCAATGAGAGACTCAGAGACTCAGAGACTCCTCCCAAGCCTTCTTCCATCGGCCTTCTCTCCCGTCTCGTGGATTCCTCCTTGCCCTTGCATAAAAGTTTCACATCTGTCTATCCACGAATACGTGGCAGCCATGCGATTTTGTTGAAACCCTTTTTTTTTCAATGTTCTCACGCTTCTCTCGTATCCTTCGTCTTCTCACTGCCATTTTATTAGGTACTCATGCTGCTACATGCTGTTCCACATAATACGCCAAGACCGTCGCCGCCTGCTTGCAATACAGTGAGAGAGTTGGGAAATAGCGACTTGTACTCCCCCCGTATATAGTTTATTCGTACATCGGGCTCCTTCCTTCCGCAAAAAATCTCATGCATGTATCTTACATGTGCGCCTACGGGAGTACATAGCAGGTACATCCATGTACATGTATACAATACTCCCGTGCTTGCCGTACTTGTCATGCCACGAAAACGGCCCAAGGCGTGATCTGGACACGGGTACAACGAGCCTTCGGAGCATGCGCACTTTGGGAAATATGCCGTTTTTTTTTATTATTTTTTTCCTCCTTTATTCCTTGCTCGGCCTCTCATCCTCGAACAAGAAAAGCAACGAAAACAAGATCGTCCTATTTTGCTTCCCGCACTGCGCCACCGCAAAGCTGCAACCCATGCCACCACATCTTGCTTTCATTGGCACGGCTTTGGCTGGAGCATGTATACCTCGAGTACCCGAGATACTGCGGTCGTCTCTGCCACCTTGGTGACAGCTATCCATGAAGAGCTCTATTTTCTCTCATTGAAACCTTGACAAATGATGTATTTGCAGATGTATTTTTTACATGTAAGATGCTTCGGAGACTTTTTCATGTCGCAGTTTTTTTTTTTTCGTTTTTTTCTTTTTCTTTTCCTTTTTCTGAATTCTTTTATTTTTTGTACCCAGTGACTTGCTCACACAGCTGGGTCGCTCTTGCCGTTTGCACGCCCTCGTTCATGATACAGCGCTCCTTCCCGATTCGATTCACTGTTCTGTGCTGCACCTTCCCTTTTTTTGCATTCACGCGTCTTTTCCTCTTGCCCCCAAGGGCCCTTTTTTCCTTTTTTTTTGGCTTCATTTCCGTTCAAACGTCAGCAGCACATTGCATCATCCACCTCACCGAAACGCTGACCCAGGCCCATCTCTCTCTCTCTCTCCCTGTGGTTCCCGTTTATTTTTTTGACTCGTCGACTCTCTGACCACCCACCCCCCGTCCCGCACAGGCTGCACGGTTACTCTGCATGTCTCTCTTTGGCTGACGCACAAGAAAAAAAAGGCAAGAAAAAGGAGAGCAGAAAGAAAAAAAAAGGCAAAAAAGAGACAGAAAAAAGTACACGGCGTTAAACGGCAGTCAATCTCACCTGTTCCCTGCCCTGTTCTATTTTCTACTCCTTGGGGTCTTGTCTTGTCCGCGCATGCCTCCCTGGTCCTGCCTGCAGCAGCCCACAGATCGTCGTTTTTGTCGTTTTTTTTTTTGTCGTTTTTTTTTTATTCTCGGGTTTCCTTTCTTTTTCGCCGGGCATCAAGAGCACGTCACCAACAAAGCTATTTACATATTTATTGCTCAGCTCCCATCTTCTTTTTCTCTCAAGGAAAACAGCAAAAATATTTTTGGCAACGGCATTTTTCGTGCTTGCAGCCTCCTTCACTTTTGAGCCTCACATCGGGAGACGCCTCCTTTTACTTTGTATCACTATTATTATTATCATTATTATTGCACTCATCACTCGCTCAGCCTATCGACTCCGCCTCGCTTTCTGCACATCAAAGACGACAAACCGACTCCTGCCCAAACGTCACCGTTGCACCGGCCTCATCTCGACGCTGACGGCACCGCAAAAAAAAAACAATTCGTTCTTGTTTTATTTATTTTTACTTTTACCTTGAAACCCCCCTTTTTCTTACCTGTTTTTGCCGCCCACCTTTCTATCTCACCCCCCCTCCACCGCGCCTATTTTTGTCTTTTCATTCTCCCGGGCCCGGCCTCTTGAATCTCTTGTGTGTCTCTCGTTGCTTTTAATTCTTCAACACACCCCAACTCAAACCTACTCGAAAATAAAAAAGACCGAGGGCCAAGACTGGATCAAGACATCAAAACACCGGAGCACAAGAACACAAGAACACCTCAAGAGACATTGGTAGCAATACCAAGCTGGAGGGACAGCAGCAGAGACAACCGCAAAGACCTTCTCAGAAACGGAAACTCGGTCAAAGACACGGGCTTCTTTGTGCACCCACAAACCCTCGAATAGATTCCTCTCCCGCCAAACGACTGCCTCTTCCCGTGTCTTTATTTCCGCCTCTTTATTCCGCGTCCTCTTCTTGTTTCTCCTTTTTTCTCGGCTGGGAACCATTCAGTGTCATTTTTCTGGCCACTTTCTGAACCTCAACTCACATCTTTTGTTTTCTTCAACGTCAGTGCCACTTCCACGGATGAACCATCTCTCAACTCATCATATACTGACAGAAACAGAAGCTCAAGAGTCGAAACATTGTGCCTTGAGCAGCACTCGTTTATCTATCCCCCAGCAATCGTCACACTCTATCGGCCCGCCTGCTCGTTTGCTCAACACCCGCACTCCCCACCAGTTCCCGAAACAAACCCAATATCAGGCTCCCCCTTTTGACCTTTGACGTTTTGATTCTTTGAAAATCCTCTATTCTTTGAGCATCGACCATCATGATGGCCACCACACGACAGCCTCAAGCACAATACACAACGCCCCTGCAAGGGAACGAGAACCTGCAAAGGATGCTGGACATGGAGAGACAGTACAAGGTGAGCCTACTTTCCCCCCCGTTGTTCCTCTTGCTGTTCCACGGTTGCGCTTTGCTTTTTGTCCTCGCCCCCTATCCTCTAACACTCACAGCTTGCTCGACTCAACAGCAACGATGAATCCCCGGCCATGGACAACTCAACGCAGTTCGTGCAACACCCCAGCCCATCCTCTGTCGCCAAGCGTCTTCACTTCTCGCGAGAGTCCATCCAGCAAGCCAGCCAGGGCCAGGCTGCCTCCACCAGATCGCGCCACTCAAGCTCCATGCCATCGCTCACCATAACGATCCCGCCGCAACCTGCGTCAAAGGGAAAAGGAAAAGAAGTCGAAAGACCCGCCGGCCAGCCACAAGCGACAAACGCAGCAGCAAGCCACGGCAACGCTCCCTACAACGGCACCGATCCCGACGTGGACGATGGCGCCATGTCGGACCACTCCTCAATCTGCCAGTCGCCCAGCTGGGAAGGCTATGGCCAGAAGAAGAAGAAGAAGGACAAGAAGAAGCGTCAAGATGACCAGAAGAAGAAGGACAAGAGCCGGCTTGAGTCCAAAGTTCCGGCCGCTGCCTCTGACAAACGGTCCTCCAACCGCCTGTCCAAGCAGCCTCCCTTGGCCACACCTGTTCCAGGCGTCCAAGGCCAGCTGGCAGGGACTGCAGCAGGGGCTGCAGCAGCTCATGCCGCGACTTCCAACATCCGCCGAGCACCACAGCCAACCCTGGACCCGGCCGACAAGACCAAGCGTCACAGCTCACCCAGACGGCACAGTCTCATCTCCGAGGTCTTTGGCAAGAGCAAGAGTTCTTCCAATGCTCCGACTGCTTTGAATGCTTCCAATGCTCCCAATTCCGCTCCGGACAGCGCCAAGCACAAAGTCTCCTACCCGCCCACCTCCTCGCGATCGCATGGTCTGAGATTTAGCATCCTCCCCAGACACAATCGCCAGAACTCGGCGTCTTCTGGTGCTGCCGCGTCCACCGCCAAGCCGCAGGACCCGGCCAAGTCGGGCCAGCTCAGAGCCCCCGCGGCGCCCATGTACTCGTCGGGATACCAGTCGGACCAGGGCGTCGAGTACTCGTCCCCCTCTGGCAACCGCGGCCGCATGAGCACAGACTACTCCGCAGCCGGCAGCTACGTCCGCCAGACCCGCGCCCAGAGCATGGAGCGCTCCATGACCGGCTTCATGCAGCAGGCCGCACTCTCCCAGCCAAACATGGCTGCATCCGCCGACGAGGCCTCTGCACAAGTTTCGGCCAAGGGCAGCCGTCCTAGCTCTTCCCAATCTAGACGGCTCAGCATCTTTGGCTCGAGCTCGGCCGAGGACAACGCAAAGACCGCTGCAGGCCAAATGGCGACGATGGCCTTTAACCCTTCTGCGCAGCCCTCTGGACAACAGTATAGCCAGTATTCCATCTTCCCGCCGATGGCAATGGCCAACGGCGAGTCCGTCTCCGAGTACCACGATTTCGTCACCGCGACGTACCTCCCGCCGAGTCTCGACTTGACAGCCTCCGCACCGGTAAGTATGCTGTCCGCTATCAAGGGACACATGCGTCGGAAAGGCAGTGCCTCGAGTGGCTCCGCATCCACGGGACGTAGCTTCAAGGCAAGAGCTGCGGGCATCGTGCATGGCCACCCGCTGCCGACATCCAACAGTGTTCCCGTTATGTCTGCACCTTTTGCACCTGGTCCTGCACCAGGCCCTGCACCAGGTCCTGCACCAGGTCCTGCACCAGGCTGGCCACTGCCCAATGTCTCGCACAGCATCTCCCACAGCATGTCACACAATATCTCGCACAACATCTCGCAGCTGTCTTTCAGCGGCAAGCGTCTGCCCAAGGCGGCCCGCGTCCTCGGCGAGATCAACCAGACCACCATGGCCCAGCCTGTACGGGACTACTCTACCCGCGGGCTCTCGGGCGGCTCATCGACGTCCTTGTCGCATGACGAGTGCTCGACGCCGCCGACGCCGGCCAGTCTGCTGGACGCATCACGCCCGCCGTCATCCAAAGATGCTGCGGCTGCTGCGGCTGCTGCGGGGGGAGAGCACCAGGCACAAGCTGTCTCTGAGACTGCTGCTCCCGTCCTTCCCGTCCTTCCCGTTGTGGTTCTGGATACATCCATCAATCTTGAAATGAGCAAGAATGGCAAGGTCGAATCGACCAGCCAAACGGCCCCCGACCAGCCTAGTCAAGTTGTCAAGACTGTCTCGACCGATACTGCAGCTTCAGCTGGTTCTGTTGCTGCAGCTGCAGCTGCTTCTGCTTCTGCCACAAAGATGGCCAACGGACTCGTGACTGTGACACCCCAAATGGGCAAACCGTCCTCTGCGACGAAACTGACAAACCAGACATCCACGGGCCCTTTTGTCGCGCAGCCGACAAATGCCAACGAGGCCGTTCGCCTCGCAGAAGCCCAAAGCTCGCTGGGCGTTCACCCGGCCCTTAGGGAGCGCTCCAACGGCAATGTCCTCGTGGCAGAGGATGCTGCTGCTGCTGCTACTGCTGTCCCTGCCAAGGGCGACGTGCCCACCATCACCGCGATGTCCGCGCATGACTCCGACCACGACAAGGAGAACAATGTCCCGTCGGCCAACCCAGCCAGTGCCACACCAGACAAGCCTGCCGACCTACGCCTGCCTGCTCGAACGACACAGACACCTCTGGGACAGCAACCGGGCCTCCGCAACACGGGCAAGACAGTTCAGAATTATATGCATACGGCCAGCACCATCCCCATCACCCCGAGTCCGCTGTCTTCGGCCATGGACAGGGACAAGGACTCGTCTAGCATCTCGTCCTCATCTGCCCTGCCGTCGCCAGCGTTTCCTGCGACTCAATCGCAATCGCAATCGCCATCGCAATCCGGCAGCACAAACCAAGCGGCACCCCGCCCGCGCCCCTCTGCATCCACATCGCGTTCCGGGTCGTCGGAGCGGCTGTCGCATGGGCCTCAGGGGCCTCATGCAAACGTCCCCAGCATTGGCGTCATGTACATGCAGGACGGCCGGCGGTCCGCCTCGGCCTCGGCCTCGGGCTCACCGCACTCTCTGATTCGCATGGCCACCAAGGCCGCCATGTCGGCGCCATCTCTCGTGCCGGGCCCTGGATTGGGTCCTGGAATGAGTGCCGTCTCCGGACCCAGCTCGATTGCCAGCTTTGCCACCTCGGCATCGGGATCGCGGATGATCGCCACCCCCTCGCGCCCCGTTGCCAAGGTGCTAGTCGAGTGCTGCCAGTGCAAGTACTACCACGACATGCCGTCGCGCGTGTACGAGTGCATGGCGCAGCCCGAACCGGTTGTGACGGAGAGCTCGGTGGGCGTGACGAGCGCCGTGACAACCGTGGTCAAGTGTCCCTGGTGCTCGCACACCATGCGGACGCAGTGCTGTGCCGGCTACACTGCCGTCGTCTACCTCAACGAGCGTCTGCACTAATGGATGCTAGACATTGGATATCACACATTTTTTTTTGGATTTCTGGTCTTTCGTTTTTTTTTTTTTTGCTCTTTTTGGTTCATTTGTTGTTGTTATTAGCTCTGTTTTGATTTATTTCCCGCTCCTGCGACTTGCCATTCTTTTTGAATTTGTTGAGCATATTTTGGTACTTTTTTGATCACGATATCAAGACTCTCCCTTTGGCTTTGTTTTGGATTGCTCTCATCGCGTAGAGTTTTTATTTGGTTGCAAGATTGGGCAGAAACATGGTATCCCTACATAATGTAAATCAGATGGATAACAACGGTGCTTTATTTGAAATAAAAATAACAAAACAAAATAACAGACGGTAAAGGACAACCCAACTGACATAAACACTATAAATGGTACAAGACAAAATTAGAATGTACATGAGAAAACATCCGTAGACATGCAGAGATGCAAGAAGCCGATGCGAGTGTAGAGACAATAAAAAAGACCTAACAAAAAAGTATGACGATAAGTGTTCCATAAAATCAAAGCATAAATCCCAAGCCCTGTGTTTTGTCTGCCTATATCATTGCCCGGACTGTGATACCCGAGCAGAGCTCAACATTGCAACCGGCCGTGAATCAAGTATTAGAGCTGGTTAGTATGCTGTTCGAAAAATAAAAATCAATTAAAGGCAAAGCACTTACTCTTTTTTTCTTCATCGATAAAGCCCTCTTTTTGTTCATTTATTTCCGATGCTGCCATGTTCCTGTCCCCCCTCCTAATGTTTTCTCCTTCTCAAAGCCACAACATAATCGAAATGAAAAAAAAAGAGTTGGGCCAAGAAGGAGAAAAAAAAGGGAGAGAAAGAAATAAAAAAACAGAGACAGGAACAGAGGACAACATCTCTGCCCCCCTGTTTTGAAAAAAACAAAAAAAGGAGGCAGGCGCCTTTCCATTCCCCCAAAAAGACTCTGAAAAAATAAAGGAATGGACGGCAGTGTTGGGGTTCCAAAAATTATATATAAAAGCAAGGCAGAGGGGACAGTCTTGTAAAAAAAAAGAAGATATATCCCCTGCCTTCTTTTTCTGAGCAATAAAGAAATATTGCACAGATCTCTCCCTCCCGACAAGAGAAAAGCCAACAAAAGGTGAAAAAAGCAGGAAAAAAAAAACAAGAGTGCAGCGGTCGACAGGAGCATCCATTTTTCCGTTTGGAGTGTCACCCTTTTGTTCAAAGCACCTTCACGGGCTGCCCAGAGAGTACTGGTGGCCCGAAAAAAAGATCCTGGCTATCGACCAATGGACACGAGCTTTTCCTCTTCAGTAAACAAGTCGTCGGTGAGAGATTGGCAAAGTCCCTCTTGACAGCACCTGCGACTGTCGAGTGTCCTTTGCCCCCGGGATCGTAACCTTCTGCTTTTTTTGTTTTCTTTTTGTCTTTTTCTCTTGTCGTTGCATGCCGTTGAAAATGGTTGTATGGTTTGGTGGAATGCGGGACCATGGAGCACGCATTCGCTGATTGGGTCGGTCGGCAGAAGAACCGGCCATAGAGGAGGGCGGGAGAAAAGCCTCGGGGAGTGTTCCAGGGGATCGTAAATTTGGAGGGGAAAGCACTCAGTCGGTTTGGCAAGACAACATGACCAGGGGCTGTCGCTCACTCGTTACTATGTGCCCCATGCAGCTTTCGTAACGAGTCATGGACGAGTTCTGCTCCCTCTCTCAAGCGGTCCTTACCAGAGGCGGCAGCCCCGGCTGGAGAGCCACCGGCGAAAGAAGAGAAGCAAGATTTCGTCCATGCTCTGCCGACCAGGAACAGGCTTGGCGATAGGCCGATTTCCCATTCTTATGCCCCGTTTTCCCTCTCAATCGGCAAACATTGTCCAGAAAGAAAACAATGACCTGAAGCGAGAGAGAAAGAGACAAAAAAGAAAGGGAAACAAATTTGCACCCACAGACACGCGGTTGGGTAGAACAATGAACCCGCATTGAAAAAGATCTTGTCCTTTTTGTCCTCCTGGGGAGACGTGGACACCGTTTTCGCGCACAGCCAGCTTAGCGCGACGTTGTGGCCGCGTCTAGACCAAGGGCCACAAACGACACGGAACGTACGCACACAGATCCCCCGGGTCGTCCGCATCATCTCCATTCGCGCGATATGCTGTCGCCCACTCATATGATGGGCCGCTGTAGATCATGCTCGGGGGGTTTATATCGCAGCGCTCTTGTATATCCCACGGCGAGAACTTTTCCTCGACCAGAGAGAGAAAGAGGTGTGGTCAAGGATGTCCTCTCAGCTGGTAGCTGAGCCCCCTTTCCTCCGAACAATCCAAAAGGTGTGGAAGGAAGCTCGCGCCACCGCCGCAAAGAAATAGGTAGGCCAATGGCCAAGCCTGTTCCCATCTGGGTGAAAGCCCCCAAAAAACCCAACCAACTGGGGGGCCCCAAGGTGATCTAAACAGCAGCCGCTCATAAGGCTGCGTGGCAGCCATCGAGGCGACGCTTTTAACCCCCGGACATTTCCTTTTTCTGCCTTTTCCCTTGCCCCCTTCCGCCGACGGAGAGAGAAAGAGAGAAAACGACAGAAAAAGAAAAAGGCAAGGGATCGGAGAAGGCCCATATGAAAGTCCCTGGAGCAAGGTTGAACTCTCTGCTGACAAGGTGAAAAGAGGACTGAAAAGACAGGGGCAAGATGTAGGGGTCGTGTCCAAAAGGTATCAAGGCAAGCGGCGGGCTGAAGGGGGCCCGCCTAAAGTTCTCTCCCGCAAGTTTATGTCTGGCCCAACCGTCGTCTTGGATGTGTTTTTGGACACACCCTGTTGAGACGAACGGCTGCTATCCCGAGCGCAAAAACCGCCAAACCTGCACTTTCTACACTTCCGGACGTACATCTTGAGACATCTGTTGTCCCTTCCACTCTTTCCATCCTCGTCCGCAGAGACCAAGCTCCTCTTCTCATACCTCGATCGGGCATAATGCAGACTACTGCAGAAGAAAATGTGATACGTACCATCAGATCTTTTCCGTCTGTTTGTTGTTGAAACATTGGGTAGCGAAAGAAAAAAATGTGTAGACGCCGTAGGAATGTACTCCCGCTGCACAAAAACGGTTTCCATAATCTTGGCTGCGATATCTTCAGGAGACTTGATAGGGTTAACTAATGGTCTCACGACGGTCATAATTCTAAAAGAAATGTCAGCATCATGATTATCTCGGGCAGGTGTCGATGTGGATATGTCTTTTTGATGGTGGAAAAGGAAGGGGAAGAGGAGGATGAGGAGGATGAGGAGGATGAGGAAGATGAGGAGGATGAGGAGGATGAGGAGGATGAGGAGGATGAGGAGGATGAGGAGGATGAGGAGGATGAGGAGGATGAGGAGGATGAGGAGGATGAGGAGGATGAGGAGGATGAGGAGGATGAGGAGGATGATGATGAACGGGATGGATAGGACCCGGTGAGGCTTTCAAGCTTTCTGTATGATCCTGACCTAGACACCAAAAGCTGTGGTAACAACCCAACGCTGTTAAAAATTCTAAAAGGAATGTTAGCATCATGGTTATCTTGGGCAAGTGTCGGTGTGGATATGTCTTTTGATCAAGGAAGAGGAAGAGGGTGAATGATACTCACCGATGGCCACCACACCCAATACTTGTAAAACTAACCTGCTCACGCTCCCTAGTGATGATGGAAGAACAAGGATCAAGAAGGAGGGAGAGGAGGGAGAGGACGGGAGGACGGGAGGGCAGCTATTTATACTTTTTTCGGGGGAAGCATCCGATGACTTTTAGTGCAAAAACCTCGAGCCAAGTGCTAATATTTTTGTTCGATCGATCGGTATTCGGTAGCGCTGGTTCGATGACTATTTGCTCTGGTGCTAAGTGCCGGGCTGCACAGAGCTGAAGTTTTGTCTTGAACGTTTGCATCTTCTAGCCTCGGGCTACGATCAGATACGAAACGTAGAGGCAAAAAAAATGCGACTGTAAAACAGCTGGCATGGTATACACTACACGACATCACGGCCTCTTTTTTCAACATCTACGACAGGAAGACGGCGGGCTGCATAGATGAAGCAACGGGGAGCAAGGCTGCAATGCAGAAAAAGGGTTGCATTCTTCAGCGCGCTAGCGTCGGGCTGGTCCGTCTTAGTATGGTGGGCGCAAGTGGATTTTGAAATTTACAGGCGAAGAACGCCAGAGTCAGCAGAGGCTGTAGCGATCGGAGAGCAGACATCACCAGTGTAAACAATCGGAAGGGCAAGCATTTCACATGAGTAATGGAGGGCGATGGAAAAAAACGGCAGTCATTTCACATTGTTCATGAAGGGCGAAAAAGAAAGTAGTGAAAAATTCATTATTGAAACAAGCAAACAAAAATCTGACCAAAAAAAGGGCCGCGCACATGATTGCAAGTGCCAAAGCAGCCTCACAATCATGCACACAGCCCAAAAAGAAGAAGATCGTAGTCCGAAAAAAAGACATGTAAATGTTAGTGCTGTATCTGAAAAGCTTTGTAGAGAAATCAAGAAGAAAGAAAGAGAAGACTTACAAAAAAAAAAAGGCCATGTGCAAGGCCAAAAGGCACCACAAGAAAGTGATGTCCCTCAGCCCAGCACACGGCCAAAAAGTCAAAAAGTCAAAAAAAAAAAATTGACAAAAAAAAGGGCCGCGTGCAAGACCAGAGAGCATCACACAAAAGGGTGATGATCTCCAATCAAGCACACGGCCCGTAAAGAGAAAAAAAAAAAAAAACAACACAAAAAAAAATTGTGTGTTTGAATGTTGAGGTGCCAAAAATTAAAAAGATATGCAAGGTCCGAAGACCAAGCATTTTGCAAAGTCAAAAGACAATGCTTGAAAGGCTTCTTGCGAAACCTTTCAAAGAGGAGAGCAAAGCTCCAGCGGCTGCCGAAGCAACCAGAAGATGAAAACCTGCTCAAGAGAAATAATGTCCCAGAGCCATCGAGTGGACAGTCGCTCAGCCCCGGCCCTGGGACCTAAGCTGGAAATGTACTCGGAGTCCCATTCGAAGCCCAGTCGACACCAGATCAAGTCCGGAGCGAGCGGGATCGAGGCCAGAGCGGGTCTGGACCGGGGACAGGGGGGGGGGGGGGGGAGGGAGGTGGGAGAGGCGAGGCGAGGCGAGGTGAGGTGCGAGTCGAAGTCGAAGTCGAAGTCGAAAGAGAACAAGTCGAAGAAGTCGAAGAGCGAGGTAAGAGGTGGGAGGTGAGTCGAAAAGCGAATCGAAGAAGCGAATCGAGGAGCAAGTCGAAGCGAGCAGGAGAAACCGAGAGGGTGACCAGTCGAGAGACCTAAAGAGGTACAATCTCGAACAAGTCGGAATCATCAAGGCAGACAAGGACAATTGTGTCCAAGAGAAAGACTGGCTGAAAGCCGATGCCTTTCTTTTGGAACAATTGCCCAAGTGCTGATGACCATGGAGAGAAGGAAGAAAAAAGTCGAGAGAAGAGAGGGGGGAAGGACAGTATTTATAGATTTTTGGAGGAGATCAGCCAGAGCAGCCATATCAGCCAGAGCAGGACGTGCGAGAGTGAAAAAAGTTTCGACTTTACATCGAGCGACGACAGCCAATCGATTCTGCCGATTCTGCCGCTGCTGGCCGCTTTCTTCTGTGTTGGCAATGAACAGCGATGAACAGCATTGAAAAGCGACGTCGAGGGAAGGTGCGATGCAGGTCGTGCCTTCCTGTTTTGGCAGCATCGCGAGGCAGGAGCAGGCGCCAAGGCTGAGAAAGCAGAGGAAAGTGGGACACTGGTCGGAGAACAATAGCAAGAAAAGCGCGCTAGTGGCCATGAATAGGCCATGAATGGGAGGGGAAGAAGGTGAACAAGAGGGAAAGTCATGGAAAGTCACGGAAAAGCGAGGGAAAATACGAAATGGCACGATGTTCAATTGTAGTTCTATTCGGAATATCACGGCGAAAATGGTTGCAAAATGTCAAGTGTAAATGCGCAGCCTTGCAGTCATTTTGCAGGCGTTGTTCAGCCTTGCAGCCACCAAGCGTGCCGTAGCGCAGTAGCGCAGATCTCCTGCAGGGCCAAAAAGAACAAAGCAAAAAATTGGGGGGCCTCGGCAGTTGCCGCTTTGGCCATTTTTGGCCTTGTGTTTTAGAGCTCCCAGCGCCCTACTCGTACTCGTACAGCAGCTACTGGCGCCCCGCTTTAGCGCGCACCCAAGTGTAGTAATGCCCGAGGCCGCAGAGCCAGAGGCCGATCAGGACGACGGCCTGGATGGGAGCATAGACGGCGCCGCGGATGACGACGGAGGCGCTGACCACGGTAAAGATGATGGGAGCAGCGAGGGATGTCTTGTAGGGCCGCGGCAGGTCGGGCTCGCGCACGCGCAGGACGAGCGCGCCGATGACGGTGATGCAGAAAAAGGTAAACTCGCCGAGTCCATTAAAGGTCAAGAGGGCGCGGAAGTTGCCGAGCAGGATGTAGAGAGAGGCCACAGCGCCAGCCGTCCAAATGGCCTTCACAGGGGCGCCGTCGTCGTCGTCGTGCTCGGCAGCAGCTGATGGCTCAGAAAAGCGGTCGAAGGAGACCAACGCCCCCAGACGGCCCAGGTTGGCAAAGCTGGCGGGGATCCAGCCGCGGTTGGCGGCCGAGACGGCCATTCTTCCGGCCAGAAACGAGTTGGACAGAAGCGAACCGGCCACGACGACGCAGACGCCGAGCGCGGCCGCGAGACCACCCGCCGGGCCGAGCAGACGCGAAAACGCCGTGACGGCCACGCTGTCGGTCGTCGAGACCTCGGACCAGGGCAGCAGCACATAGTAGGCGGCGTTGGCACCAAGAAAACAAACAATGATGGACGGCAGCGCGGCGTTGATGGCGCGAGGCAGCTGGCGCGCCGGGTCGCGCAGCTCCGCCGACACGTAGACGGCCTTGTCCCAGCCCGAGTAGGCCCAGAGCGCGCCGTAGAGGGCGGCCGCGTAGTGGCCCAGCGACGCCCACGCATCCAGCCGCGTCCAGTCGATCGTCGAGCCGTCGGGGTTGTGCGTCGGCCGCGAGGCAAACCAGCTGCGCGTCCAGTCGGGGGAAGGAGAAGGAAGGCCATCCGCCAAAGTTTTTCCGACGACCGCCACGGCCGCCACGACCACAACGCTGATGGCCACAAACTTTGTCGCGACAAAGACGCTCGTCATGCGCGCGCTCGCCTTGGTGCCGATCGAGTTGAGCAGCGACGCGGCCGCCACGACGGCGATCGACAGCAGCTTGCGGCTCAGCGGCTGGCTGTCGACGGCCAGACTCGATTGAGTGAGTGCCGCCACCACCGTCTCGACAAAGACAATCGCGATAATCGCAAACGTCGCCGGCATCACCGCCACCAGCCACGTCCACGCCGCCAGGAACCCGGCCACGTCGCCAAAGATGTAGCTCAGGTACGGCTGCACGCCGCCCTCGCCGGGGATCGCCGTGCCCAGCTCCGCCAGCGTCGCCGCGCCCGTCCACACGAGCACACCGCCCACGGCCCACACGAGCAGCGCCGCGCCGGGCGACGGCACGTGGGTGTCGACGGCTCCGGGCGATGTGAAAATGCC
The DNA here is from genome assembly GCA_020002355.1 of Intubia oerlemansii. Classification (NCBI taxonomy): domain Eukaryota; kingdom Fungi; phylum Ascomycota; class Sordariomycetes; order Ophiostomatales; family Ophiostomataceae; genus Intubia; species Intubia oerlemansii. Next base: position 34,239 of record JAGKRZ010000268.1, read on the forward strand.
GCTGCCAATGACAATGTTGATGACGATGCAGAATGCCTCAAAGGTGCCCAGAGCGCGCCGGAACGTGCCACTGGCTGTGGCGGCGGCGGTGGTGGTGGTAGGAGAAGCACGCAGCAGAGGCTGCTGCTCTCCAGGGTTGTTTGCTGGCATGTTTTTATTTGTATTTTTTGTTGTTCTCTCGAATTATGTGTTTTGTCGTCGTGCCCGCCGATTATTGTCAAGGGCAGAAAAGACAAAGGACGACCTTGTCTTACCTGCCTCCTCATTTGGGTATTGCGCGATGTTGATGATGACTAACAGGCAAAAGCACGCCATGGAACTCGGCACCTGAGCTGCATGCATGGCGCATTGATGGGCATGTCGGAATGGTGAGAATTTGTCTGACCGGTTGTACTGATGACAGGGCTGTAAGCAGAAGGGAGGCACGAATTGTCAAAGAATGAGAAAAAAAAAAAAAAAAAAAAAAAAC
>JAGKRZ010000269.1:0-34649 GCA_020002355.1 Intubia oerlemansii
AATTTTTTTTTAACAACCCCCCCCCCCCCCCCCCCCTCCTCCCTCGTATACTTTTACCTTTTTTTTTTTCGCCACTCCCGCCATGGCTGTCAAGCATGTGCTTATTGTCAGCCTGGGCAACCCCGGGTCGTATCTCAACACGCTGCACTCGGCCGGCCATATTGCGCTGGAAGCCCTGCGGCGAGAGCTGCAGCTGCCGCTGCTGACCAAGGGCAAGGCCATGGACGCCATTCGCCAATCCGGCCAATCTCAATCGCCAGCCAACGGCCACGCGCCGCGGTATACACTGCTCCAGAGCCCGACGCTGATGAACGTGTCGGGACCGTGGGTAGCGCGGACGTGGAAGGAGGCCGTGGCATCTTTGGGACAAGTCTCAGATTCGGCAGGGTCCGATACAGCGAGACAGCTCGGATTGGTTGTGCTGCATGACGACCTGGAAGAGTCGCTGGGCGTGGTGCGGCCGCGGTGGTGGACGCGCAGTCCACGCGGACACAATGGGCTCAAGAGCATCAACAAGAGCCTGTCGGCCAGCAGGGTGGCGGGCGCGTCGTGGGCGCGGCTGTCGGTGGGCATTGGCCGGCCGGACGAGCGGTCGCACGCGCAGGTGTCAGACTATGTGCTGACGCAGATGCCGGCGGCGACGCGGGCGGAGCTGGAGGAAGGGCTGGGGCCGCGCATGCTGGCGGCGCTGCGGGACCTGGAGGCGCAATGGGACGAGGGCGCGTATGTGAACAATGTCGTGCCGCCGTCGACGGCGCCGCCCAAGAAGGCCAAGCGGATGCGGCCCGACAAGCGGCAGGCCACGGCCACGAGTGCAGCGACGAGCACGGCCACGAGCACACCAGTAGACGGTCTGTCCGAGCAGAGCACTCCTTCAAGTCCACGACTGGATGAGAGCAGTTGATGAAGCATTTTGTTCAGCCTGTTTGATTTTTTATTTTTTTTTTTTATTTTTTTTCTTCTCCCCCCTTTCTCTTCATCCTCCTTTAGAGATACCATGGCATTTGTTTTTGCATATAGACACGGATAGACTTTGTACGACATGATATAGAATATAATACGATTGTGAATTCAAACTGAAAATCAGTGTGTCGTACCCTCAATAACCCTTCCGGAAGCAGCCTAGGTAGGTAGCCTACAGATGAGACGTGGGCACATCGCTGTCACTGGCCGTGCCCTTGCTGCCGTCGCCAAGAATCTCGTCGGCCATGGCGCGTCCGGCGTTGCGGCCGGAAAAGATGCAGCCGCCCAGAAACGTGCCTTCGAGGGCCGCGTAGCCGTGGACGCCGCCGCCGCCAAAGCCGGCGGCCTCGCCGGCGGCATAGAGGCCCTGGAACGTGGTGCCGTCGGCGCGCTGGGCGCGGGAGGACAGGTCGGTCTGGATGCCGCCGAGGGTCTTGCGGGTGAGGATGTGCATGCGGACGGCGATGAGGGGTCCGTAGGCCGGGTCGAGGATGCGGTGCGGCGCGACGATGCGGGTCATGCGGTCGGAAAAGTAGTTGCGGCCGTTGCGGATGAGCATGGCCTGGGCGTCTTTGCTGTAGGCATTGTCCATCTGGCTGTCGCGCTCCTCGATGACGGCGCGGATCTGGGCGAGGTCGAGCGCGGGCCCCTTGGCGTCGGCGGCGAGACGGTTCATGCCGTCGACGAGATCCTCGAGGTTGTCGCGGACGACAAAGTCGACGCCCTTGTCGCGAAAGTTTTGCACGGCGGTGGTGCCCTGGCGGGAGAACACGCGCTGCCGGAGCAGCTGCCAGAGGCTCTTGCTGGTGACGTCGGGGTTCTGCTCGGAGCCCGAGAGGGCAAACTCGCGGGCGAGGATGGCCTGGTCGAGGATGAACCACGAGTAGTCGTGGCCGGTCGAGCAGATGTGCGCGAGCGTCTTGAGGTTGTCGCAGCCGGGGTACAGAAAGGGGGGCAGCCGCTGGCCGGTGGCGTCGAGCCAGAGCGACGAGGGCGCCGGCAGGATGCGGATGCCGTGTCCCGGCCAGATGGAGTCCCAGTTCTGCACGCCCTCGGTGTAGTGCCACATGCGGTCCTCGTTGACCAGGTGCGCGCCGGCCGTGCGGGCAATGTCGATCATGCGCCCGTCGACGTGCGCCGGCACGCCGACCACAAACGACGACGGCACGCGGCCGCCTAGCTGCGCGGCCGGCCACGCCTTGCGCACCGCCTCCACGTTGCCGCCGATGCCGCCCGAGGCCACCAGCACGCAGCGCCCGCGCAGCTCAAAGGTGTCGACGACCTCGCGCGACGTCGGCTTGCCGCGCTCCACGTCGTCGTCCGGCGCCAGCACGCGGCCCGCCACGCCCACCGCCTGGCCCGTCGTCTCGTCCACCAGGATGCGGTCGACCATGCGGCGGTGCAAGAACGTGACCAGTCCCTTCTTTTCAGTCGCCTCGACCGGGTCGCGGAACACGCGCATCACTTCGGGACCGGTGCCCCATGACAGATGGAAGCGCGGCACCGAGTTGCCGTGCCCGCCCGCCGTGCCGTCGCCGCGCTCCGCCCAGGCGACCTGCGCATACGTCACGCCCTTGGACCCGAGGTAGTCCTCGAGCTCGTCCGTGGCAAAGTTGACAAAGGCCTCCGCCCACTTCTTGGCCCAGACGTCGTCCGTGTCGGTCCGGTCGAAGCGTGCCGTGCCCATCCAGTCGCGCATCGCCAGCTCGCGCGAGTCGCGGATGCCGCGCGACCGCTGCGCCTTGCTGTTGACGAGGAAGATGCCGCCCAGCGAGAAGAAGGCCTGGCCGCCGAGGTTGGCGCGCGTCTCCTGGTCGACGATGACGACATGGACGCCGCGCAGGGTCAGCTCATAGGCGGCAACAAGACCGGCGAGGCCATGGCCGACAATGATGGCACGCTGCTGGACTTGCTCGTCTTCTTCGTGCCCTAAAGCCATGATGGAGGACGGTCAACAGTTGACAGTTGGAAGCTGACAGTTGGAAGCTGATAGTTGTTTTGTGCTCTTTTTTGTGTTTTTTGGTGATGCTTTCCGAAATGCCTCCTTTCTCGTTTCTTCTCCTCTTTTTCGCCTGTTCTCTCTTGTATTTCTTATCTTCTGTCTTTTTTATCTCTTTTCTCTCACTTTTTCTCTCCGCTTTGCTGTGTTGTAGTACGACTCTGTAACTCGAGGAATCGTGTAGCACATGGCAAGTACGTGGAACAATCTATTGTCGTCAGCATCCCCCCATTGGATTGCATCGTTCCATTTTAGCCAGGGAAGCTGGTGAGGAGAATATGGAAAGGAGGAGAACAAATGCAACTCTTTTTTAGTTGTGCCGCGGATGTAAAAGAGCAAGGTACAATGTACAACATCTTGCCTAGGTAGTAGGCAGGAGGGCAGGAAGACACTAGGTGGTGGTCAGCACCTATCTACTCTTTCTCACGCTGCGCTGGGAGCGAGCCGAGCTCAACAACACATTCTTTCCCCGCGCTGTACGGGGCAGATGGCAGCCCTTCTTGGGTGCATGTGATTTAGCGGCCCGCGGCAGATCGACGCTCCAAAATGCGGAGAAACGCCCCCTCCACTTTGCGGAACGGAAAATCCATAGAGTACGTCATACATCTGTACACAACACTTTTTCTCCGATGTTTTTTTGTTTTTCGTTCTTTTTCGTTATTTATATCATTCATACTTGTATTCTTCGGTCTTTTGTAGAGTCATACTCGTTGCATACTATATGATGAGATGTTTGTCGTCTTTCATGGAATCATACATCATTCTCGTGTTTCTTTTGGCTTGTTTTCGGTCGTCTTGTTTTTGCCAATTTTGTGTTCTTTTTTTGACCATCTGCCTTTCAGTTTTCTGCCGTTATGCAGCCGCTGTTTCTTCCAGCACGGCCTCCGTCAAGGCTGCTCCGGCCACGGCGCCGATTCGCTCGTCCGTGCTCATGCTGCGTCGCCGCTTGGTCAGTGGACCAAAGGATGTCTCGTCCGTGTCCAGCTTGCGCTTTGTCTCTGCTATTGCGAGAATTGGCATCCCTGGCAGTCCTGGCAGTCCTGCTGCCGGTGGCGACATGCTCGAGTGTGGTGTTCTCATCACCGTCGGGTCCACCGTCGCACCCGACACGGCCAGCGAATCGCCCGATGTCGGCTGTGCCGCAACAACAACCTCTTGCTTGACAAGCGGCAGCTGTTCGGCTTGCATGGTTTGTAGTGCAGACGGCTGGTCGACAGTAGCGAGGCCAGCAGTGTTGACAAGCTCCGACGATTGGCGCATGCCCCCGGCAGACTCTTGCTTGACAGCTGCCTCTCTGGAGGTCTCTCTTGAGGTCTCTCTTGAGGTGTCTCTTGCTCCCTCTCCTGCTCTCGCCTTGACCCCGCTCGCGGATGGCTTGCCCTGGGCAAACTCCACGGCCGTGATCTCGAGAATGGACGACGAGCCGGACGAGCCTGCGTCATTGGCGGCTGCCTCGTTTGCCTGTGTGCGCATATGTTGTGATTGCTGCATTTGCTGCATTTGCTGCATTTGTTGTGGTTGCTGCGTTTGCGGCGTCGGCTGTATCTGCGTCTGCTGCATGTGATACACCACATTGTCGATCCATCGCTCGATCCTTGGTCGCGTCTGGCTATGCCACATAATCTTCTTTTGCTCAATGAGTCGACGCTCCTCGCGCTGCTCGGCTGTCTCGACGGGCGGCAGGCTCACAGGCACCGTCTGCATGTTCTGCATGTTCTGCATGCTCTGCATGCTCTGCACGCCCTGCACGCCCTGCACACCCTGCACGGTCTGGCCAAAGGCCCCCGACGCTTGGAGCGTCCTCGCATATTCGTGGAACGCCTGGGCAAGGTTCCTGTCCCCGTATCCTAGCCCCGCCCCTGCTCCTGTTGTTGCCGCCTCCTCGCCGGCAAGCTGCTGCTGCCTCCGCCGCTTCCGTAGCCTCCTGCTCAGCGGTTTGCACTTGGCTTCGAGGTACGCGAGCTTGGCTTCCCAGTAGGCCGGGTCGGAGAGGTTGAACTCGGAGTTTCTGTCTTTATCCTTGTTCTGGGCATGGCGGTCCGGACGCAGCTGCACGTGGCCGGGGCCGACAATCTGCAGCTCGTCATGGAGCAAAATCTGCCACCCCTCCTCGCCGGCGTCAATCAGTGTCTGCATGGCATTGTACACCCACTGCCGCAGTCGTGCTATCCGAGCTTCGGTCGATTCTTGTGCTCGTGGCTGTGGTTGTGACTTGGCTGCTGTCTCTGCTGCCTCTACTTTTTGTGCTCCTTGTGCTCCTTGTGCTGCTGTTGCTTTTCCTTCTTCTCCTCTTCCCGTCCCTTGACCGCGCTCCATTCCCTTGTCACCGTCGTCGGAGATCTCCACGGGATCCATCGGCTGGATCAGCGAGGGCTGGAACTTTTGGAGGTTGCCGGCTGTCAGTCTTGCTGGGTTGCCGGCCATGGTGAGAATCGAGGATGGAGGGGAGGTAGGTTTTTTGTCGTGTTTTTTTTTTTTTTTCTTTCTTTTCTTTTTTTCGGGGACGAGAAGTGCACACTGGTGCTTCTATCTCGCCAGTACGAGGTAGAAAGGGCAGTTATGTCGTTATGTTGGTGGGTGGCGAAAAAAAGACAAGGTCGTGGTTTTGTAATGCCTTGCCGAGAAAAGATGCTCGTAATCCCGACAATTCGTAATCTGGCTGTCTCGGCAAAAACGCCTCCCTCCCTCTAGGCCTCTCTATCTCTCTTTCTCTCTCTGCCTTGTCGAATGCGTATCGTAAAACAAGAATGAATGTGTAATGGGCAGTAACGAATGATGGTCAAAAAGATAAAAAGGTCGAGAAACCTCCCATCAATAAACCCGCAAGGTCGAGGAAAAGGCTGGGGGGGGGGGGAAGTGAAAGAGTAGAAAGGTAGGTTGGCACCTCCAAGTTTATGTATGCAGTAGGTGAAGGAATGCAAGGCCAAGACGTAGAGAAAAAAAAAAAGAGGGGAGGGGGGGAGCCGCCAAAGCATCCCAAAGCATCCAAAAGCAAGGCGGGTGGGTGTGACGTGGTAAACCTCGCTGTAACAACGACGAAATCCAACAAGAGGCGAGAGAAAAGGTATCCAGTGTAAGGCTCTCGTCGGAAGTCGGAACATGAAAAGGTTGAGAAAAAAAAGAAAAGAAAAGCCAGTGCTTTTAGCCACCATGGGTAAACGAGAATGATAAAGGGCCTACTCCGTACGCCCTTTTCCCGTTCGTTGCTCTTTTATCTCATTTTGTCTCTCTCGTTTCCTCTTCTCGTCCATTTGCCCGCTTCGGTTGCTCATGACGGGGCTTTGGCTTTTTTCGGGCTGGGGCGTCCTAGCTAGGCCCCTGGGCTGTTTTGGCTTTGGGGCCTCGTCCCCTCGCCGCCTAACGGATGACCTGCCACCTACTCCGTACAAAAAACCCACCCACCCACTGTGTGCTTTTGCGCTCTTGCAGCCTGCAAAGCGGCAAAAAAAAGTGGCCTGGATAGCCGCGTTAGCCTTTTCCTAGCCTTCCCGCCTCCCTCCTCCTGCTATCCCACCGTTCCGTGACACCGAGTGGGGGCTTCTCAATACGACATGCTGCAAAAGAAGAGTTTACATTTTTGCTGACATCGCTTTCCGTGACCTTCAGCGTCCTGCACGAGGACCATCACGTGATCATGTCTAGACCCTTTTTTTGTGTCGTTTTTTCCATTCACAATTTCTTAAAACTGAAGAATACACATTTTCATCATCGTTCTGGGAGTTTGATTTCAACGTTTTGTATTTTTTTTGGTCTAGAGTAGCAAGTGAATGCTCCCTAGATTGTAATCTGGTCCTTTCAGGCAGATAAAAAAGGTAAAAGTTCCACCTCTTGCTTAAGCAGCAATGGTGACCTCGACCTCAACACCGGCCTCGATGTTGACAATGACCGACTTCACAACCTCGGTAGGGGCGTGCAGGTCGATCAGGCGCTTGTGGATGCGCAGCTCGTACATGTCCCAGGTCTTGGAACCCTCACCGCAAGGGGTCTTGCGGGTGGTGATCTTGAGGTTCTTGGTCTGTGGGGGAATTAGATGCTGAACGGCAAAAGAAAAGAACAATACAAGAGAGAGGGCGACTGACCGGAAGACGGACGGGGCCCTTGACGGGCAGGTCCTTCGAGCGAGCACGCTCAATCAGCTCGTTGCAGACACGCTCAAGGGCCTGGACCTTGCGCGACGACAGGGTGATGCGGATGCGGTGAGCCTTGGGCTGCTCAGCAAACTCCTTCTCGGGCTTCTGGAACGACATTTTGGCGGTGGTCGGGGTTGGGGAGGGTTTTTTTGTGGTTGTTGATTTTTGTTGGAATAGTTTCCGTCACGACTCGAGACGTCAAATGGGCGCTGCGGCAAAGTGATGACGGCGATGGTTGATGGGGTTGGGGGAAAAAAAAAGACAAGAGGAAAAAAGTTTCGTTGGTTTCGCGATGCGACTCTCTTTTTTTTTTTTGTGCACCCCGCTAGAATTTTGGTGGGTTCCACTTTTCGCAGTGCTGAATCAGGGCAAGGCCACAGAGGTACTTACACAATGTATCATCATGTGATATTTTGTTCTCCATATGATGAGTCATTTATTACAAATGAACTTATCTTCGAAAGCTCTCGCGCGGCTGCAGCCTTGACCCTTTTTCTACATCACAACCTTGTCCATTCCCATGTACTTGTCTCGTATTCATACTTCATGTCTGTCAATGCTCAATAACTCCTCGGGAGACCGTCCGTCCATGTGTCTGTCAGCCAGTCCTTGCGCATGGATGATTCAACCAAAACACCAAAGAAAACAATAAAATATAAAAAAACAAAACTAGAAAGAAAAGCACAAATAAACCTAACTGGGAAAGCACCGTTGAAACAACAAGGCAACACAACGAATAGTAAAGTAGGGAAAAAAAGTCCAAAAAATCAAAGCAACGTCTGGGGGTAATCGGTAATCGGGTAATCGGGTAATCGAGCAAGCGGGTTCATGGAGTAATAAATATATAGCCGGATATGTCTCTTGTCAAAACGTGCAAAAAAGAGGGGGGAATAAAGCGATTGTCATGAAAACTCCCACGCCATCAAGCCATGAGGAAAACACGATGAGCTGCCCCAAGTCCCCCAAGGCAACGCAGGCTTCTCAAAAAGAAACACCGAAGAACACCAAACAGGGGGGTAAGGCAGAAGCACGCCCAAAAAAATTGACAAACCCGCGTCATGTCTTCTCGGAATCGTCTGATAACACGCCTCTGAGGTCGCCGTCCGCCTTTCCAGTTTACTAGTACCCTGGCGGGTTGTACGGCACTGATGGCGGCTGATCTTGAGCCGAGTTTGCAGCTTGCGATCCGCTGTTTGCCGCACCCTGCGCACCCTGGCCATTGCCCACAGCGCCGCCAATGTGACTAGGCACAGAAGTAGGGGCCGCAATGTTACCATGCTGTTGCTGGGGTGCGGCATTTGGGCCGGGAATGCCCTGCCACGCCGGTCCAGCATGGCTAGCATTTGGATGCTGAGGGCCAAATGGCTGTATCGTTCCATGGTAAGGGACTGGCGCGGAATAGCCGGGTATTACACCGTACCATCCAGGTCCAATAGGTGCCACGCTGGCTTGCTGCGCCTGGCTGTTGTTTTGCATAGCAGAGCTCGCGCCGCCTTGCGCTCCGAGAGGTGCTGCACTCGCCGTCGAGGTATGGAGCGTCGGCAAAGGCCCATCTATGGCCATGGCGGTTGGCAGCGGAGCTGCAGGATGAGCTAGAGCGTACAGATTCATCGCAGCAACATGTTCGCCGGACGGAGCAACCACGGCGGGAGAAGGGTCTGCCAGTGGCGTTGGAGCGTCCGGTGGCAGCACCATGACTTCATCCAGGATCTCACTAAAAGCCTCATCCTCAACCTCGTCGGGCAACATCTGCGCAGGTTGCTGGTGTGCGGGAGCTGCGGGAGCTGCGGCAGCTGCGGCAGCTGCGGCAGCTGCGGGATTTGCAGGAGCTGCAGTGTGGCCCGGCAAGCGGTAGGGCTCATACTCCGGGGCACTGTTGAAGTGACCACGAAGGTGGGAAACTCCTTCGCCCGAAAAAACACAAAACACTTCTCGTTGGTGAGCAGTAAACTCTGCAAGGAAACAAACGAAAAAAAGAACTACGTTAGCTTCTCTACTCGACTCAAGGACCTTTTTCAGGCACAAAACATAACGGATTCAGAACATACCTTCAGGCGGTCGGCGGCAAAAGCGCCCGAGATCCTCTCTTATGAAGGCGGGAACGCCAGTAAGACTGAGGTGCGTCAGACGAGGGCATGCGTTCAGAAGACGCAGGACACTCTTATGATGCACAGACACTGGTTAGCAAAACGACTATTGGAGAGAGAGCCCTTGAAAGCGGGCATAAAAAGTGTAGAGGGATGGCGATACTCACCCTGATTGTCAGCTGGATGCAGTAGCTGAGATGAACACGCTCGAGACACGATTGATTGATCTCAACCGTGCTGCCATTGATTTCGCGACGGTGTCGCAGTCGTGCGTTGGCACGGGCCAGAGCCAAAACACTCTCGTCGGTGATCTGGTTGCACTTTACAAGACCAATACGCTTAAGCTTTGGCAATGTTGCGAGGCGTGCCACCGATTCGTCCGTCAGGTTGGTGCAGCATCCCAGGTCGATGTAGCGGATGCGGTTGCAGTGCTGAACGAGACGCTTGACAGCGTCATCCGTGATGAGATTGCAATGGCCGAGGTGGACGTAGTGCAGGTTCTTGCCAAGTCTTGTGATGGAATTCACAGCGGCATCAGTGATAAAACGGCACTTGGCGAGGACAAGGTTGCGCAGACGAGGGGCCGCCGTGATGATGCGATCGACAGCTGCATCCGTGATGCCAGTGCATGATGTGAGATCGAGGATGCGCATGTGCTCAAAAGTCCGGTCAACGGGCAGCGAGAGGAAGGCAGAATCATCCACGAGCTCGCACCCAGTAAGGCGCAGTTCGCGAAGAGCTTGTCCGTTCATCATCAGCCTTGTCACAGACCCGCTGCGAACCAGCCGGCACTGGAAGAGGTCTATCTCGAGAATGTTGCGACAGTTTTCGGCAAAGGCAAGAATGGTCTCGTTGGTGATCTGAGTGCAGTCATTCAACTTGATCTGCAGATGGAAAGGTGTATGGTTAGCGCACGAAGAATCATAGGGGCGAGAACAGGGTGTGTCAAAACCGAAAGGAAAGAAAAGAAAAAAAAAGACGCACTCTCTTGATATACCGGCAGTTTCGAGCCAGGGCTGCCATGCTTTCGTTGGAAATCAGGACGCAGCCGGCCACGTTAAGGCCTTGGAGGCGTTTGCAGTGCTCGGCAAGGGTGTTGATGGTCTTCTCAGTGATCTGGTGGTTGCCCGAGATGTCGAGGGCGAGCAGGTTTCTGTTGCCCTTGACAAGGTCCATGAGACCGCTATCTGTGAGCTGCTTACAGTTCGTGAGGGTGAGGCGCTCGATGCGGTTGCAGTTGTGGAGGGGCTGAATGCTGCCGTCGTTCACATCGTGGGCAATCGAGGCCAAGTTGAGACGCTTGATGAAAGTTTCGTATTCAAAGTAGGGCGTGTTGGACGACAGAGTTTTGCAGATCGTCGCGTGCCTGGACCAGGTGCTGAACGATGGGCGGTGCCAGAGCAGGTCGACGGCGTTGTGTGCCCAACGGCGGCTGACCTGCATGCAGTGGAAGACGTCGGCGGACGAGCCGAGCTTGCTAAAGATGGCAATCAAGATCTCGTTTGGCAGGGTTTCGATGGGCGGAACATAGACGTCGTTTGCGACGTCCTCGGGTGATTCACTCCTGTCGTGCTTGATGTAGTTGGGGTTGGCCAGGCCAACAGAAGGCTCTGACTCGGACTCGCTAGCCAGATGGAAAAAATCGGATTCCTCGTTGTCGTTGGGAAGCGGTGAGTTTGATGAAGACGAAGAGCGTGAGTCTTGGTTGAGTCCCGACTCTTGGGCCACGAGTTGTGTGGGTATCGGTGCCGCCATGACATCGAGGGATGGGACTCGGCCGTGGTGACGGTTACCACGCCTACTTCCGCTGACGGGCTGTTGCTGATTCCGGGGGCCACTTGGTGCGCCACGTTGGCCTGTCGCCTGCTCAGAAGACGACATGGCTTGTTTGTGGCCCAGATGAATGTATCGCGGGTGAGTGGCGGGAGGATGGGGAGGATGTCGATGGTATCTAGGGCGTCGGAGGCAATGCCACAAAAGAGTCGGTGATTGACTGGGCGGGTAAGACGTCCGCACCAGCGAGGCTCTCGAGTCGTGTGCCTTGATCTGTGCGATGGCAGAGGGGGGTGGTCGACAAAAAAAAAAGGTGAGGCTATTCGGCGGATGACTGTTTACGAACAGCAAGGGTGCAGTTGGGAGGGGTACGGGGCCCCGTGATGGATGCCGTAATGGATGGGGTCGCAAAAAGGATATCGTAGGTGTTGGGCTGGCGACCTCTATGGATGGTTTCTGCACAGACGAAGCGGATGGCGATGCTCTATGGATGTTGTGAAGAAGGAAATGAGCAAAGTAAACAGGGAGGGAGCGGTGGATGTGGGAAAAAGCTGAATGGTAGAAAAGGGAGGCGGCAGAAGAGGCAGGGCGAGGAAGGCACGACCGACTGTCGATCGATTACGGCAGGAACGACCGTGGCAGTGTGGATCCCGTCGCCATGCCAGGAGGCAAAGACAGTGGCGGAAAGCCCTACTCCGTACACTGGCGATGGTAGAGGCTCTCTAATCGCACGCTATCAGAACTTTCTCAGTAGGGGTTGGGCGCGGGCAGTGCGGTATTCGCATGGAAGAGTTATTGCGTCAGAGATCTCGCATAAGCGGCGCCATTACGAGTACTTTCGTAGTGCATTTAGTGCCTTTCTAGCGGGTGTGTAGCGCCTTTTCAGTGTATTTGTTGCAACGAGTGCTGAAACTTCAGGGACTCGTGCTATGTTTCGCCACCTAAGCCGTCTAGAGTTCACTAAAAATAAGTCCAAAAGCAAAATAGGTACAGAAGGTCCTCACAGCGCCTTTTGTCTTGCTGGCCACCGACTAGGAAATGAACGATGCTCGAAGCCGGCAAAACCCCCAACCAACCGACGAAGTCCGACAAATGCCCAACTTTACCTTGTAGTTTCGCTTTTGTACGGATACCTACGTAATAACACTCCTCACTAAATTAATAATTTTCCCCTTCTTTTCAGCCACGGCCGAGTCTGCTATTTTCTATCGGCGTGTTGGATCATTTCAGCAACTCATTTGGGCTGCAACTTGGGCGTCAATTTTTTTTTTGAGTATTTTTTTTTTTCATATTTTTTCTATCTCTCGCTGATTTAGCGTTTGCTTTTTTCGTACCACAACCGGCCCCCTGCTCATGCCTTGCATAGGTACGAAGTACAACCCGGCACACGAAATGCGACCTTAGGCCAAAATATGGTGACAAGGCGAGTCACTGGTGCAATCTTCTCATTCGTCGAAAGCCATGACAGCACTCTTATTCGGCGCTTAAAGCCGTGGTATTTTGCCTCTTTGCTATTGGACGTCTGAGACGGTCCGTCACATTTTCTCTCTCATTGTTTCACCCCCTCCCAGACATGTTCGATATACGACAGGGTCCCGGTTGTCTGGGAGCTTTCATAGTTTGATGACAGGGCTGCGGTGATGCATATGAGAAGTTTGTTTGTTATCGTCATATTTTTTTTTTACTTTTTTTCTTCTTCTTTTTTTATTTGGGGGGATTTTTTTTCTCTTTTATTTCAAAAGTAAGCAAATGCATGCCACAAGTACCTCCTCCTTCCAAATCGAGCCGTAACACATTGTTTACGCTGCCAAAACCAAAACTACAGGTACCTGCCGCGGTAATTATTGGTCTGTCCGCTGTAGCTCGCGGCCTATTCAACTACCTACTCCGTAGGTACCTACCAGGATGGCAATTTTCAGCAGTTGGCCGGGGACTACGCAAGCCCTTCCGACTTACACGAGCGTTGCACAGCCTTGTCCCTCGCTCCTGGAAACTCTCGTCGTACAGCTGACGTCGGATTGTCATAAGGCTCGACCCCGTGATTCCGTTTTGTTGCATTTTATGACGCGGCCTGTTTTGTGTTGAATGCTTTTTGTTGAGTGCCCGAGTTTTGAGTTGAGGGCGTGCGTGTCCGCGCATTTGAATATTTGAGACGCCTAGAAAATGAATGGAATAATCTGCTTCCATGAGGAGAACCAACTAAAATCACGGGCAGCTCGTGCAAATTTTTTTGGCCTTTTTTTTTGGCCTGGAGATAAAAATAAAAGTAATGATAAAACATACGGTAAAAACCATAAGAAAAATAAATCCAAAAAAAAAAAATGGAAGCCAAATGGAAATCTCACATTGCATGGAAATGGATGTCAAGTGCCGATGCGGATATAAAATGGTACCTGAACTAGGTAGGTAGGTACCCAGGTACGGCGTGCCTGCTGGGAATGACGTCCGCATCCCCACTTTTCCCACTGCAAACTGGGCAGGGAGTCGTAAGATCTTTGTCCTGGCCTACGAAATCACAAAAGAGAGAACACCAGACGACGCGAAAACGAACTGAGAAGGAGACAGCGGCCCCTGAGCACGACAGTACGCCTACCCGGGAGAATACATTGACACGTTGCATTGGTACACACACACACACACACGACGACGACGACGACGACATAAAAATACACACACAATATGCTGCAAGGAGCTACGCGGCGAGCAGCTCAACTGGCCAATGCCACAGCTGCTCGAGCATCGTCTATTCGGCCATCATTGCTGAAAGCGCCTACACCGACGACGATTTCTTCGGTCGCCCAGAAGCGGACATTTCTTCGGCCGCGCGACACGGGCCGCAGCCGGGCGTCGTACGATACATACAATGTAGAGCGGCTGTCGCGGGAGCGGTACGATTATGACCGGGTGCGGCTCATCTTTCTGGCGGCGGGATCGGCGGCGGGTCTGATCACAATGGTGTACACGGGCTGGCGGATCAAGCAGGTGCTGGAGGAGAAGCCGACCAAGATGGATGCCGGCGGGACGGGCGCAGCGGGCATTGGCAGCAGCAGCGGCAGCGGCAGCGACCTGGCGCCGCGCAAGGTGGTTGTGCACGACAAGGACGGCCGCGAGATTGTGCCGACGGGCAACAGCACGGTGCCCGAGTTTCCGCGGACGGTGGATTTGCCGACGATGTGGGCAGAGGGTGGTGACGCTGTTGGTGCCAACAGAGATGACAATGACCCAACAACTGAGTACACGCTCGTTGGTTTGGGCACGCGGACCGTCAGCTTCCTGAGCATCCAGGTGTACGTGGTGGGCTTTTACATTGCGACGGCGGACATTGCCGCGCTGCAGAACCGGCTGGTGAAGCGCGTCAACAAGCTGGCGACGACGCTGGTGCCGGGCGAGAAGACGGAGCTGCGCAACACGCTGCTGGACGCGGCTGAGGGCGAGGCGCTGTGGACGGCGCTGCTGGAAGAGGGCATCCCGGCGCGGTCCATGTTCCGCATCGTGCCCGTGCGCGACACCGACTTCCCCCATCTGCGCGACGGCTTTGTGCGTGCCATCCAGGCGCGGGCGCCCAAGGACAAGGCTGCAGAGGAAGAAAACGTGTCCGACTTTGGCGAGTCGGTGCGGACGTTCCGTCACGTGTTCAACCGCGGCAAGGTTCCCAAGCAAAAGGAGATGCTGCTGGTCCGCGAAGGTGACGGCACGCTGCAGATTGTCTACGACGACGGCCGGTCGTTTGGACGGCAGCGTCTGGGCACGGTGGCCGACGAGCGCATCTCGCGTGCGCTGTGGCTCAATTACCTGGTGGGCAAAAAGGTCGCCAGCGAGCCGGCACGGCAGAGCATTGTCAACGGCCTGATTGAGTTTGTCGAGAGACCCGTGGGCACCGTGGCGACACAGGTGATTTGAAAGACGAGGGTAGACAAATCAAGAAATCAAGGCAGAATTAATGAACAAAAGTGCATGATAGTATTAAAAAAACATGCTCGTGCATTAAAGAGCCACACAAAGACACAGACGGCTTGATCATGCATGGTCATGACTTGCTTCTTCACACCCCTTCCATATTCGTCTCGTCATTCACATTTAGTAGCCGACTTTATATGAGCAAAATGCTCCGGACACCGTACTCCGTATATGCGCAATAGTTTGCGCTTTGAAATATGCCCCGAAAGCGTCTTATTTTTCAGGCATGTATACTTTTACAATGTCACTCTGTATCTCACTTCCCCAATATGCACATATTATTAAAGTTGTCATGCATGTCAGACGACGCAGTCCCGCGGCAGACGGATGGTTAAATAGACCGCGACCTCGGACATATGCAACCTAAGTACCTAGGCATAACACACAAGCGACAGCCAAGAAACGTCTGGCGAGACCGAGCCATGACACAGCCAGCTTTTCTGATCATGAAAACTTCTTTGTATATTATTTATTTTTTTTATTCTGGGTGTATCATTGACACAATCATTAAACAAGTTCATAAGAAAAAGAAAAGGGGTGACGCAAACGAGTACAAATGACGCCATGCATGTATGTATTGCATGTTACCCTCTATTTTCTTTGCGATTCTCCACGGGACAAAAATTTTCTCTCCGCCGCTGCGTGACGGAGATAAGCTGTTTTAATTTTCATGTTGGAAGAAATTGCTTGCTCTCTTTACAGAGCACCGGCGGTCGCAAGCAGGTTCTTGAGGTCGCGGTTCTTGTGGCCCTGCAGGTCAGAGTTACCGCCAATGTGCTTCTTGGAGATGAAGATGTTGGGGACGGTGCGCTGGCCGGTCATGGTGGCGAGGGCGTTCTGGATGTCGGCGCCATCCTCTATGAGTAGGAGAAACGTGTCAGTCAAAAGCTCAAAAAGTACAAAGATGTGACAAGACGATGTCACAGTAGGACCCGACTTGGGGACTCAGTCAGGGCTCCGGTAGAAACTCACCCTCCAGGTCGAGCTCAATGACCTCGTACTTGGCACCGAACTCGTCGAGGGTGCTCTTGGCGTTGCGGCAGTGAGGGCAGTACGACTTGCTAAACACCATGACGGCGTTGTCGTCAATGAGCTTCTGGGCCTTCTGCGTGGCAGCCATGGTTTGTTCTGGGGTGGTGGACGATGCGGTAAAGAAACGGCTGAGGAATGACATGGAGCGACCGCTGGAGACGGCGGATGCGATGTGTCGAGGGCGATGAAGAGTGTTGTTGTTGTGGGGGAGAGTGGCAGAGACCAAGGTCGATGACGACAGCGATGGAGACAATGGAGACAATGGAGACACGGGAGAGGGAGAGGCAGAGGGGACAAAAGGAGGGGTGGCACGGGTGGGCGGACGGCGGGATATATAGGCGGAGCAGTGGGCAGCGCGCGTGGATGTCGGGGAAGAGGCAATCACCGACCGGCGAAGAGTGGACGACTGGCCTTGGGGCCAAAAAGAGGGGCTGCCAGTGATTCCAAGGCCCGGCGCCGCGCCTCGTAGCACACGGGGAACTGCCATGGGGAGGGGGGTTATTGCGTGCTGGCTTTTTGGTGGTTTGGGGAAGGTGGGAAGGCACGAAGTACTGAGTACCCTGAATTGTGGTTGTACAGGTACCTCCTTTATTTTACAGATACCGACTTGGCCTCTTCTGGGGGCAGGGGTACCTGATAACTTTTTTCTGTCCGGGCTCGCTTTTTTATGAATTTCTTTTGGGCTCTCTTTCAAGTTTCTGACTTTTTTTTTTTCGGGAAGGAGCGCGGTGGCCAAGTTGCCAGAAAAGGAAACAAGGTGCAGCAAGCCGAAAAAAGATGGGGACAAAATTGACGAAAGCAGGCGTAAAAATCGATGGCAAAAAACGTTGCAAAGGATGGACAAGTCAAAAGAATGCGCCAGAATACACCGGTATTTGGTCGCGAGACAGGGGCGGGGACTGAATTCACATACTTTGTAAGACGGAGTAATCGTTGCGTTGACAATTGCAAATCTAGCTCAAACCCCCCCTCTCCTCGCTCTGTGAACGGGACCGGAGCAGTGGTGTTTTTGTTCAGTTTTCTGTTGAATTTGTCAACTTCGGGAACTCGGCGGGACCCAGTAAAAAGCACACAAGCGCACCAGCAGTACTCGAACATGTACACACAAGGTCATCAAGCTCGGCGAAAAAAGCCTTTCTATCGGCGTACTCCATCGTACACGCGGGAGGATTGCATGACGGAAGCTCCAAATAGCGCAAGGGGAAAACTGGACTTGTTCCTTCCCGTTTCGGCGACGTTGCAGCATGGTAATCATGCTGCGGAGCATGTCCAGGGAAGGCACGATTGCGCGGCATGTGGCCGGCTTCAAAACGGTTGCTGGACGGGCGGAGATAAAACAATATATTGGCAGGTGTTGCTTGCGCCGCCTTTCTGTCCGACTGCCGTCCAGAGCCGTTGCGGGCCACATACCACTCGGATTCTCTAATTGCCATGCCAGAGTTGTCTCCGGACACATCTACGATGCGAGACTGCCTCTCGCCGACATTCTCGGATACTATCAGTTCCGCTGCGCAGGACTTGGATGTCATGTTATGCTGTCCATAAAGGGAAACAGTTACTTTTGCGCCCGGTACGGATGAGGCTCTAATGCCGAGCCGATCGAGGACGGTACTATGCAGTAAGAACTTTGATTTTTGGCAGTCTGGGCAGCGGGTACGGAGTACGGAGTACCTCGCGGTACCCGCTGTTCCAAATCATCGCCGAGGCTAGATGAATAATCTTAGAGACGCTGTGTGATTGGCTAGAGACGCAAGAGAGGGGATATGATATCATGCGGGGGGCTCGGTAAGCAAAGAGCTCGCATACTGTGATATCTACCATATGCCTTTATGCGATTGCGAACGACCCACTAAATTGAAGTCGCAATGGCCACCTGGCGCTGCGACTAGCCCCTTTTCTACCGGCGCCATTCCCTTGCGCCTGGAGCCAACGCGAAGAGCCTCGAAACCCATCCCAACGCCCGCCTTTCGCCAGATCGTTTCTATTTTCGGTCGCGTCGCAAAAAAAACGACAGCCCATCTCGACCATCCAAGACCAAGCGAGCGCGTCGTCCCGTCGTTGCATTGCTGTCCCGTCACTCCTTCATCACTTTTGCTTTGTCATTTGCCTTGCTTTCCCACGCCTTTCGTTTACCTTTGCGACTTGCCGTTTTTACTTCCTTCCCCTACTCTGCCCCTATATTTCAGCAACCAGGGCCATCTATTGCGCTGCGCTATTCTGCGAGTCCTCCGTACTACATGCATTGAGACCCGATCCCGATAATACACACACATACACACAGGCTCACAAGCCGCACGTTGGCCACACCTGCAGCTCGCCTGACCAAACGTGGGGTCCCACCACCGCCCGACAAGTCCCAACATTCGCTACATCGGCTGCATTGGCTGCCTTACGCTCTGCATCGCTGTCCACCATAACCTGCCCAGTACGACAAGTACGCAGTCAGCTGGTCCTTCTTGGCCCTTTTTTTTTCCGTTGCGGCGATTCCCATCTCACGGGCACGCCCTGAAAACCCGCCACTATATCTCTTTTTTGCCAGCATCTTCCAGGCCAAGCCAGAAACGAGTGCTGTCAGAAAAAAAAGGCCCCCCTTGCTTCATCACTGCGTCATAGCAGCCCTGCAATACCTCGTTTAGGTCCTTTGCAAATCCTGCAGAGCAACTGACCCAGCAAATAAGCTAAAGTGGCCACAGAAAAAAGAGGAACAAGCAGTGAAAAAGGTTGCCATCCTACCCAAGCCCACCTGCACGCACCCCTCCCTCTCACTACACCACTACACCACTACACCACATCGCACCCCTCCTTTCCCTACCCTTCCCTTCTCCCTCTCTTTCGTCCACTTACCAGGCTCGTGTATCGTGTCCCTATCATACGGGGGCAAGACACACCTGCCAAAGTGGCTACTGCATCCGTTACCCTGGCGTCTCTCACAGCTCCCTTTGCCAGTCTGGCAAACATCACGTCTGCGATTTTGCCAAAGCTTCCACCGGGCATACAAACTTACGTGGACGCTTCTCTCGACTCTGTCACGACCGCATTTACCGACTCTTCCTCTTACATCCAGTCCACCACCGGCATCCCGCCCACAGCCCTTGCTGCCGTCTACAGCACAGTTGCCGGCGCTGCTGTTCTCGGCGCTGCCCGCACTGCTTTCAACCGCAAAGCGCAAGGCAAGACTGCTGCCGGCGCTTCCACTTCTGCCGCTTCCGGATCCACCGGCGCAACCCCGAAACTCTCGCGCAACAAGAAGCGCAAGGCCGCCAAAAAGGCCAAGAAGGAAGGCCAGGCCACAGCGACAGCAACTGCCTCGGCCACTGCCTCGGCCACCGCAGACGGTATGCGGCGCTACGGCTATAGCAATGCGCCGCCGCAGCTGTCGTCGTACCAGTCTTACGACAATGAGGGTCCCCGGAGCGTGACCGATGACGACTACGATTACATCACCTCGGACGACGTGTATAACAACAATTACGGCAGCGGTTACGGCAGCGGTTACGGAAACGGCTACGGTAACGGCCACCTCTCGGTCTATGACGACCGCTCAGATGTCTCTGCGCAACGTCGGCGCAGCGACGACGTTGATGATGTCGACTACAACGAGATCCCGCCCGATGACGTGCTCCTGCTGAGATCCAACATCAAGACCAGCAAGGAGTTCTTCCCGCCCTTTGCCATTGGCGACGGCAAGCTGCTTGCCGACGACGTCAAGGATCGTGTGCAGCTCATCTACCGCCTGTCGGATGCCGACCGCGACCGTGTGCGTCTCTACTACAAGGGCGTCCCGCTGCTCGACGGCAACGAAGCCATCTGCCGCAGCGGCGTGAAGAACAACAGCGAGCTATATGTCATGCTGCCCGGCCACGATGGTCACGCCGGCAGTTCCCACAGCGCCCAGAGTGGCCACAGCTACGACAGTGGCGTGGGCCGCACCAAGAGCGTGAACCGGAGACAGCCACCACCACGGGCACAGCAGCAGCAGCAGCAGCAGCAGCAGCATCAGCCGCGGCCCCGCAGCCCGCCCATCAACAACCGCCCATCAGCATCAGCCAGTAACCTCGAAGTACCACCGCGCGGACGCCACCCGCAGAATAGCGGCTCGACGCAGCGCGCGCACTCGACGGCGTCGGGCGTGTCGTCGGCGGTATCGGGCGCGTCACGGGCCTCATCCGCGAGCGCAACCATCAACCTGTCTCACCTCCCGCCAGCCCCGGCGCTGCGGGGAAGCGCGAGCGAGAAGCTTTCCACCATTGAGGACTACTACGATGACAACCTGCTGCCGCTGTGCGAGCAGTTCATCGGCAACCCACCGGCCGACGGCAAGAGACGCAAGGACGACTACCTCAAGATCTCCGAGACGGTCCTGCAACATGTCATCTTCAAGCTGGACGGTGTGGAAACGGAAGGCGATGCCGAAGTGCGCATGCGTCGTAAGGCCATTGTCAACAAGGTCCAGGACAAGCTCAAGGCCATGGATGCCTTGGTGAAAGACCAAGCATAAGAAAGCTATTTGGCCCTCCATTTCTTTTCCTATTTCCATTCCTCTTTTTTGTCTCCCTACCATATTTTATTTCATTTGTTTCCGAATACGCAAAAAAAGAGAAGAGGCCATTACGTTGCCGGTGTGGCTCATATAGAGCATCTTGCTTTTTCCTGGATTCATATTCTCATCCAACGCTGCTCGCTGTTTTCCCGTTTTAATGATTTTTAATTCAAAAATACAACCAGGAAAACAAAAGGTGGACTTGTCAGATCATCTACTGCCATTTAAAACCTCACATTTCTCTCATAAAATGTGTCTTGTAGCTGTAAACTGTACGCTGTTTTGCTGACGCGGACATGCGTTGAATATGACGCGTGGGGGCGACGGAGCGGGCGATGAGCACACGCACGTTGACGTCAATGCTGTTACTCCGTACTGCGACACACCTGATGCATCACATGGAAGGCCGTTGTTGATGACAAATCAGAGTTATAGTCACATGATGCTAGTCACATGATATAGTCTTGCCCTAAAAGTCTGTGTAGCCAGTAGCAGTGGAGTATGGTGGAGTGCCCCTCGACGAGCGCCGGCAGCAGCCCTTGTCACCTATGATTGGCTAGAGGTACTTTAAGTGCCCCACCCACCTACTGTTTTTTCGGATCTGATTTTTGCGAGCCCTCCTCTTTGCCCCAAAAAGTTTCTTGTGTGTTGTGGGCGAAAGCCCCCACTTTACTGGGCGGTTTTTCTTTTCCCTTTTCCCTTTTCTTCGTTTTTCCAAGGCTTTTCGCGATCGAAACCCATCCATCGACCAGCAACCACCCCGTCAACAAGCCCGCCCAATTTTCGACAACCGGGTTTTTTTTTTGTTGCATCGCATTTTCGGCGGAAGGATCAACAGAAAAAAAAAACAGAACCTGTTTTATTTCGACAGTTTTTGTTTTTTACCCTTTAATACCCCGACCTTCTTTTTTTATGCACGACAAGAGTTGATTGTGGCCGATCACAAAAACAAATCACACAATGTCGAGCTTCGAGTCTGTTGTAAGTATTCCTCTTGTGGGAAGGGGGCGGAAGACAAGAGAAGGAAGCAAATGATGGCTCGTCGTCGACGAATGTGCTGGGAGGAGACGAAAGGCGGCGGGAGGACGACAACAAAAATTTCGACGGCATCCAAGAGAATCCGACTCCAGTACATCGACAGCAAGCATGGCGACAGGAGCCAGAACGAAACAGAACAATTCGACGACAATCAAACGACACACCAGTGGCTCGCTGAGGCGACGCTGAGTCGAAACACCCGACACCACCGACACCACGCAAGCGACATCGGAGTGAAGAGCACCCGTGGAGGGGAACAGACGGAAGCAACACTTTTCCAAAGACAACAAAGAGGCACACGAATCGACGACGAGTCATCAAGCGCACATTGCAGTCTCTTTTTTATCAACACGTCAAATATACTGACATTCGTCAAAACAGGTTGTCATTGATGGCAAGGGCCATCTGCTGGGCCGTCTGGCCAGCATTGTCGCCAAGCAGCTGCTGAGCGGCCAGAAGATTGTTGTTGTCCGCTGCGAGGCCCTCAACATCTCGGGCGAGTTCTTCCGCGCCAAGCTCAAGTACCACTCGTACCTGCGCAAGATGACCCGCTACAACCCTACCCGCGGTGGTCCCTTCCACTTCCGCGCCCCCTCGCGCATCCTGTACAAGGCTGTGCGCGGCATGATCCCCCACAAGACCGCCCGCGGTGCCGCTGCCCTGGAGCGCCTCAAGGTCTTTGAGGGTGTCCCTCCCCCGTACGACAAGCAGAAGAAGATGGTCGTCCCCCAGGCCCTGCGTGTCCTGAGACTGCAGCCCGGCCGCAAGTACTGCACGGTTGGCCGGTTGAGCCACGAGGTTGGCTGGAAGTACCAGGACGTCGTTGCCAGGTGTGTACCCTTTACCCGCGCCGACTGTTTTTTTTTTTTTTTTTTTTTCCCTCACTAACCTTTCAGACTCGAGGAGCGGAGAAAAGCAAAGGGCGCTGCCTACTACGAGCGCAAGAAGGTTGCCTCGCGGCAACTGTCCGAGGCCAAGAAGGCCACCAAGGCCGACAGCAAGGCGGCCAAGGCTCTCGAGGCTTTCGGCTACTAGACGGACCAATGGCGGAACAAATCCAAAAAAAGAATTCCAAGATTTTTTTGATGATTGTAACGCTGTTGTGAAGCTTTGTGGTATTTTCTCATTTTCTTTCTTTTTTTCCCCTCCTCCTTTTGCCAAGCTTGCTGCGTTGTTCCTCTTGTTTTTTCCCTTTTCACCTTTTTTTCCTGTTTGGCAACAAAATGCAACTTGAATCAGGGGAGAGAGAGATTGAGAAGATAACGAAACTAAAAAGGCAAAAAAGGAGACCAGAGAGAGAGAGAGAGAGGGAGCATGGGAACAAAACAAAAAAAAGGAAAAAAAGACACAAAATAAAAAGATGAGCAACAAAAGGGACCAAACAAAAAGAAATTTCCGGGAACGCGCCTACAACATACAAAAATTTAATAGGAAACAAACGAAAAAAAAAAGGTTTGCACTGTCAGAAAAAGAGGGATGGTCAGAGAGCAAGAAGCAAAGAGACTAGGGACTGATCGTGAGAAGAGTTTTGGCATGAGAGAATCGATGTCGAGACTTTGCTGTTGATTGTTGCGTGCCTTTTTTGGGCATGAACAAAAGACGGCTGTCGAGATGTTTTCCCCCTTGTCTTCTTTCACCTTTTTTGTCTTTTGCTGAGCTGCTTTCAACCGTTCTTTTTTTTTTTTGCCGGTGCAACTTTTTTTTTTATGATTTCTGTTTGATTTTTTTGGCTGTTGTAGAGCCTTTTTCCGGGATTCTTTGGTTTGCCTCTTTACTTGCTTGCAGTTCGGGATACGCAACAAAACATTTGTTTTCATTGTGGTTGTTTTTTTCGTTTTTCTTTTTCTTTTACGTCGTTTTATGTTTTCTAGAACTTTTTGGGCGGGCGCGTGGCGGACAAAAAAAAATAAACAACCTTCTTCATGAAAAAAAAAGAAAAAAAAAAGAAAAACATGGGAACACAACGGATGATGCAAGAGGGTATCCCTTTGAGGGTATTTAGGTACACAAAAAAAGTTTAATTCTATACAGGCCTCATAAGTCGTGAATCATATTGATCGTGATATCTCCTCTGCACGTTCATCACACCGTGCCCTTAATCATCTACCGTGACTCCAAAACTGCCATCGTACAATGACTTGACGGGCACGCCTCGGTTGTCGGCGATAATGCCCATGAGCTGCTGGGCCACATCCCGTACGTCGTTGTACCTCTTGAGGAGGGCAATGCGTGTCTGGTCCTTGTCCACAATGTGTTTCTGGACGTTTTCCGCTTTCTCGTGCCCATACACAATAGATGCTATGGACACCCGCTGCTGATCGGCTCGAGCAAGTGCCCTGCTCATCTTGTCATAGACGCGTATTTGTGCTTCCTGAAAGTGTTAGTTGCGTGAAAGATGATTGTCCAACTTCCAACTTCCAGATGACCTACAATACGTGCAGCCTCCTCCTCGTTGGCGGCCACAATATGATGCACATCGTCTGGCCACGGTCCAAATATCGTGAGATGGATGCCGTCGGCCGACTCGTCTGATGGCCTGCTGTCTGGCCTGCTGTGACGCTCGACAACAATCTTTTCCCACACGGGCGGTTTGACCTGCCCGCTCTCATCGTCGCTGACCTGCACATCCCCATCCAGGGCGGCTGCTCGGCCTTTGAGTCGGTCGGCCATCATCTCCATGAACGCGTGAAGTGACTTTAGGTCACGTGCACCGACGATGTCGGCACGGATGCATTCTTCTGCCTGGACGAGAAATCGACGGTGCGTTGACAAAGCATGGCTCGATAATGAGGCCATCGGGGTTCCCATTATGGTTGGCGTATCTGAAAGTTCTGAAAGAGGGGTTGGTCCTGTTGCTGGGCTGTTGCCTGCCAAGCTTTGGGATTTGTTGACGCGTTGCGCGTGTTCTGTGCAACCACAAACAAACAGAAGAAAAATAACAGAATAAATAAAGCAGAAGATGGCTTGTCAGAATGGCAATGGAGCGTAAAGTGAGTTAAGGTGAGAGAGCAAGAGGCACGCTAGGCCATCATGAGTCATATGTACCTTGCACTATAATTTTAGTGCATTCGTAGCGCAAGGTACAAGCCGCCAATGCAACCAGTGTAAGACGTTGGGGTAAGGTAGGGTTAGAGGCAGACATTGCCAACATCACGAATCTCAAAACACATTTATCAAATTATAGGCATCGTGTGAATTGTTTCGTATTGAAGGGGGTATAAGATATGTTGTAGGTAAATCCGCACTTGGGCTGGTTGTGAAATCAAACAAATTGCGTGGTGCGTTCTGTTTTGGGACAAATCCTCCAAAGAGAAGACCATCTTCAGGGGCAAGATGATAAACTCCAAGGCTGCAAGGAGTTGCAAACAGATAACGCTGAAAAAAAAGCAAGAGGCCAGATAAAAAAAAAAGCAAAAGTCGTTGTCATGGACTCGTTAATCGACGTTCCATCCGCATAAGAGTCTTGCCAACATAAAGAGACGTTGACGTAGATAAGTGCAAGAAAGACAAACGAACCTAAACAAAGGGCCTCAAAAAACAAACACAACTGAAAAGAGATTTCAAACCAACATGTAAAAGGAGTCAGAGACAGATAGCGTAGATGGGAAGCATGAAAGTCACGTCCTCATATACCCAGACTGCCGCTGTCCTTGTGCTGTCGCTGCTCGGCTACTATATAGCGAAAAGGTGGTATGAGACTGGCAGACTATACGGGTGGTCGACTCGTGTTGCGAGGAACTTGGCAATCGGAGAACTGTGAAGCTGACCATATCAGGCCTTCGAGACAGCGAAAGCCATGTTGGCTTACTGTTTTTTTTTTTTTTTTGGTGAGTATGCTGTGCAGATTGCTGAGAAGAGGAAAGCAAAGAAAAGCAAGAGAAAACTTACAAACTCAATCTCAGAATCCTCAACGTCAAAGTCGACGCGCTCAGCAGGGGCAGACGTCTCGCTGGCCTGGATAACATCCCACATAGCAGCGAGTGTCTCAGAGTCTCTCTCAACACGATGACCCTGGATATCATCCCACATAGCAGCGAGCGTGTCAGTGACGCTCTGAGCACGAGCAGCCTGGACCTCAGGGTCCTCCTCGAAGGTGATGACAACTGCGACGAGCATGTTAGTTTCGAACGTTCTTGTTGCTTTATATTCACTTTGCATGAGTAAAAGGAGTCGCTTTGCTTACCATCGCCAGCAAACATGCCAAAGTCAGTGACGCTTGTGACCGGAGAGAACTCTGGTGTTGCCATGCGAAGAGGGGCGATGAAGGCAGGAGCCTCGAGAGTGGTCGTCGTCGGAACAAAAGCCACAGGCATGGTGGCCGAATCGACAAACGGGTCATCGTCGACAGTAGCAGTCGAGGAGACGACCTTCTCGTCGTCCTCGTCGTCATCGTCGCTGTTCACGGCAGAGCGGTTGGTCACCGACCGCAGAGGCGAGGGCGTCTGAGCGCCATTGCTACCCGTGGCCGACGTCTTGCGGATCTTGATCGGCGTCTTGTAGGCCTTCGTCTCGGCAACTTCTATTTGTAAGTATGTGCTTGTTCTAGCTGTCGTTGGTCAAGCCAGATAGGAATGATGAAAGAGAACGTACCTTCCGACTTGGTCGAGGACATACGGCTTTCCTTGGCCAAGGCTTCAATGTGAGCCACCTCAGAGCGGGTGACGGAAAGGCCGGAGAGCATGTCCATGGCCTCAGCCGTCAACTGGCCGTTTTCAAACAGCGATTCGATGTTGAGAGTCACCTTGTGGATGTGCTTCGGGTCGCCGTCCTGGTCCTTTTCGAGGAACGTGAAGTTCTTGAGGTCACAGGGCGCAGTAACCTTTGTGTCCTTGTCATCGTCAATGACCGAGACAAAGTCCAGGCAGGCCTGGACTCGAATAATGTCCTGGGTGATGTCTGAGGTCTTGGCAACCGCGTTGGAAACGGCAACTTTCTTGCTGATGGGCGACATGTTGTCTGTGATCGAAAAAAAAGCTCGTAAAGATCGAAAAGGTGTCAAAGTGTAGATGCAACAAAAAGTGAAAACAATGGTCCAGAGGCTACCTGGGTGACGATCAGAAAGATCAAAGCAGTTGGTGACAAAGATAGAGCGAGATGATCAAAAGAAGCAAGTCACAAGAGCGAAAATGTGTTTAGTTTGGTTCAAGAGAGGCCAAATGTTGGAAACGATGGTGAGGCTTGCTGTAAGAGAGTTGGGAAAAGCAACGTAGACAACGAGAGGAAGAGAGAAGAGATGGAGCAATGAAGCAACAAGACAAAAGAGAAAAGGTTGATCGGTAAGGACTGTCGAAGAAGAGAAGAGAGATGGTGTGACGATGTTTTGGAGGTGTCAGAAGGAGGAAGAGGGTTGGAGAAAAAAAAAGAGAGAGGAGGGAGAAGAAAAAGAAGAAGAAGAAGAAGAGGGAGAAGATCGAGAAGAGCGAGGAGAGGAGCAAGATGTGAAATAAGAAAAAAGTGAGAACAGAAGAGTGCACGGCTGCCAGATTCGGAAGAGGAAGGAGCAGTGCAGTTCAAAGATAGGAAGGAGCAACCGACGCGTCGGGGGGGACTACGGCGGTATGTGCTGGCTCACGAGGACGACACGACCATAGGGCGTCCATGTAGGCAAGAACGGGCAGGAGCGTTCACCGGCCTACGATCCCAAGATGGTCTAGGAGACGGCCAGTCACCAGGGTCGCTCCTTCCTTCTCTGAACGCGTTCATGACGTGATGCTGGCCAAGCGAGCAAGAGCACAAGTGCCCTGGACCAGTGTGCAAAGTGGTGGAGGTAGTTTTTTGTTTTTGGCCGCTATGGTTTTGGTCTATTGTACCTTTGGGGTACATGGCCGCGGCCTCTCCTTGTCTGCATTGGTGGCTCACATGAAGCTGGCCTCGAGGAGACGGCCGACATGACGAGATGGCGATATGACGAGACGACGATGGAAGAGGCCTCGAAAGCATAAAGAGTCCATTTGTATTGATGATTGATGACCATCGTTTGCATAATGTTCCTGCATGGAAACAAAACCTCTTATTGTATGCACAGACAAGTCACAAGTATCCATGATTGTATCTCTCTTTTTGCCAATGTTTGACCATTTGTTTGCCAGTACCAGTAAAACGGGGGGTGGACAGGTGGACAGGTAGACAAGTAGCCAGGTTAGCCTGCGAGCCCACCACCAAATCTGCTGTAAAAATCAAAACCAGCGTCGGAAACCAGCCTACAGGCTCTGAAGAACAGCGAGCAGCAGACAAAAAATAATTGTCTTGGTCTTCCTTTGGTCTTTTCTGCATTGATTCATTCTCTTTTCCCTGCTCGTCTTTCTTCTCCCATCCATCTTCATTATACCATATCCTCCCTCGATCGTCGCAGAAACAGCTCGACGACGGCACGCTGCTTGTCCTCCTGCAGCTTTCTCTCCTTGTCCTTGAGCAGTGGTGGCACGCGACAGACCACGCTGGCAAGAATCTCTGCATAGCGTTTCTCTCGTGCCGTCCGACGCTCGAGGGCTTCCAGAGCAGCTCGAGCTTCATTTGTCGAGCCTGATCTGCTCCGAAACGTATTCAGCGAGCGACGTCCAATGCTGCTGATCCCACCAAGGGCAGCACTGAATCCAATGCCTCCACTGCTTCCACTGGTTCCATTGTTTCCATTTCCTGCATTTCCTGCAGACGTAGTGTTGTTTTCATTTCGACCACCCATCGACCGCAACGCGTCGAGATCCGCCTGTCTGATGGGCGAGAGCTCGCCGATAATGCGAGACAGTGTCGACGTCAAAAACACAAAAGAGATATTGTGATGAGGAGCCGATGCCAGAACGTCGAGAACAGTATTCTTGTCTGTGGCGCTGTTGGCATCGGGCTCGATGAGACTGCTGCTGCTGCTGCTAGAATTCATCACTGAAAGAAGCACGGATTGATCAATGCGTGACCACAGAGCAATCGTGACAACACCATCGGTCAACGCTCGCAAAAAGAGCAGCAAAACATAGCTGATGGTCTCGAGACGCAGAATTGACGGCACTTCTGGCTCAAATGCACTCAGCAGCGGCTTGTCGTTGTCGAGAGCATCAATGACGGCCACAACATGATCCTGGCGGACGGGCTGCGTCCAGTCTTCCAATGGCCAGCCAGAACTGTGGACTGGGACGCGGTATTCTTCCAACATCTGACCATCGGCAATTGCACGATCCGTCAGGCTCTCCATGGCATCCGTCAACTTGAACAGCTCCTTGGGCGCTGAGCAGCGAACATCCAAATCATACGAGATGGAACCACCGACACGACGACCAGCAGCAGCAGCAGCAGCAGCAGAAGAAGAAGAAGACGAGGTCAGCGACGCGATAAATGATCGAATGCCACCGTCAGGAACACGAACGAGCTCTTCGACCGATCGACCAATGCACGTTGGTGCCCACGATGCCCTCACAGGAATGAAATGATCACGACCATCGACGACGCGAAGCACCAGCACATCTTCGAGCCGTCCAACGCCATCGTTGAGCATTCGAGCAAACACCACGTCGTCGACAAACACCTCGAGCAGCGCATTGAGCGTTTCGCCAGGCTCCAGCGTCACTTGCTTGCCCATGTCGCTGCTTCCAGCTCCAATACCACCACCACTACCACTGCCTTCCCCACGACCATGGTCGTCATCAACAAAAGAGGCCGAGAGCCACTGGTACGTTGGCTGCTGCACAAGAGTGCCGCTGGCACCCATATCTTCTGTGCTCGGCTTCTCCACAAAAGAAAAGACAGCAGGCACACGGCCTGTGTTGGCAATCGTGAGAGTGGCGGCTGACCGTTGGAGAAAGACGACCTGTCCGAAATCGACCACCTCATCCGACGACGCTGGTGCTGATGAACCCGACGCACCTCCCCTTTCAGAGTGAAGAGCGACACGACCATCGACAACAATGGTCACGCCCGGTCTGCTTTCATTTTCGGTTCGGTCGAGCTCCTTGGCTACTTGAGCATGCACGGCCGCTTTGAGCTCGGGCACGACAGCGTCAAAGTCAATCGTAAAGAGCGACACGATGGGTTTGTGGTCAGACGACTGGATACGCTGGTGTGAAGTGTACGCATCGAGCTGGATACGGTTTCCAACCAGATCGCCAGGTGCATTTGCTGCATTTATCGAGTTTGCACCTTCACCAGCACCAGCATCAGCACCAGCACCAGCTTGATCTCGGCCATCGTCAGCCTCATCGTACTCGTCATACTCGAAACCAGAAGAAGAACCAGCGACAGACGTAGATGGAACAAGAGGATTCTGCTGGCGACGAGCAGCAGCGGCTGGCGTCTCTTCGGGCTGGTATTCAAACAGCACTTCATCCTCGTCAGCCACTTGGTCCAGACCACGCGCCTTCATCTCCTCGTCGCGCTTCGCAGCCTCTTCTTCGTCTCTGATTTTCTGCTCGAAATCTCGGTGGTCCTGGAGCGAGCGGTACAGGATTCGGTCGCACCAGCTGGGAGCACGGCGCTTCTCGCTCGAATCAAAGAGGCCAACAGTGCCCACGTCGTACTTGTACGATGGCAAGAACGTGATGCGGCCTTCGCGCCAGCCTTCATGGAAAGCCTTGCGCTCCTTGATCACTCGCCGCAGCTGGTCGTGCGGCAGCAGAGAGTCGAGTGTAGCCTGCAGAGAGGCCGGGTCATCCGACGGATCTGGCATGAAATCATCGGGATCGGGCAGGGGCGGCATCTCTGTCATTCCTGCCTTGCTATCGACATCATCGGCAGCCATGGTCGTGGCTGCGGACGATGGTGCGTCTGTACTATTTCTTCCAGAGGACCCTGGCTTCTTCAAGACGACGGCATCATCGCCAGCCAGAGACCCACGACGAATACGTCCCTCTTCAAACTCGTCGCTTGTATCGTGGGTACGGCTAATGTCGTACTCTCCACGAGAGTGCAGCGTGAGGATTCGACGAATGTCGTCACCCGGCAAGTCGTCCATGCGGAAATTCAAATCGCCAAACCAAAAGGCGAAATCAGCACCGTCAATCTTGTCGGGCAGCTTGGGTTCCGGCAGGCCAGGATGGATATAGGGTTTAAAGGCCGTGCGGGCCTCGATCTGGGCGGCATCCCAGCACCGACGGTCCATGGACGACGCATCGTCGCCGCTGGCCAGATGGCTGTTGACAAAGACCATGCGCGTGGCCTCGCCAAAGACGATGCTGGCCGACGCGGCGCCCTTGTTGCCGAGCATGCCCAGCAGGCCCGTGCCCACGGTCGTTGCGCTGATGTGGCTGACCATGCCGGCCACCTCGGCCGAGGCGTACACGAGCAGCAGCAGACCCGAGAGCTGCTCGCTGACCAGCAGCTGATAGCCGTCGGGCAGGGCCCGCTCGAGGGCCGTCTTCCACTTGTCCACGGGGGCCGTTGCGCTGCCACCGTCTGCGTACGCGCGGCTCATGCGCGAGGCCACATTGAGATCCACCACTTCCTGCAGGCCCAGCACGTACAGGCCAATCTTGTCGTCGCCGACGAGACGCACGTTGCTCTTTGGGCCATGGCCACGGCCATCGCCGTCCTCCTCCACGACATCCGAGCTCGCATTCGACGTCTCCCGCTCGAGCGTGCCGCGCGTCGACGTGGCCATCAGGACTTGGGACGCCTGGCTATCGAGGCCCCGGCCCGACACGAACCATGCTGCCAGGTCCTGGTCGGTGCCCGGACACGCAGCCACGTTCCAGCTGCCCACCTTGACGCGCACTCGGTGCGGACGCAGGTACTCGGCGCGGCGGGCATAGACGGCGCTGTGCAGCGACGGCGGCAAGGCCTCGACCACCTCGGCGGGCTCCGAAATGTGCGTGCTCGGCACCGGCGAGGCGCCCATGTCTTCTCGAGGGGGCGGCAGGCCCGCCATAGCTCCAGACATGTGCCACGGAGAATCCCGGAAGCTTTTGTGGAATATGAATATGGATATGGGTTATATGAAAGATGGGAGCGATGTTGTCAAAGGCGGGCAATCGTTCTTGTTGTTGACCACGTGATGCCGGAGGACGGGCGCCGGAGGAAGCTCTGGAAAGCTGGCAAGGCCGGCCAGAACCGGCATGCCGGCCGGAAAAGGATCCGGATGGGTAGGGAGAAGCTTAGGCGGCGATCGTGGAACGGAAAAGGAATGCGCTGTCGTTGCTGTATAGCAGGCGGAGCGGAGCGGGACTTTCCTGTCAAATCGTGGCTTGCAGCCAAAGAGAGCCAAAAGAGAGCCAAAAAGATAGCTCGTGTGTTTTGGTTTGGGGCCGTCACCCCCTGAGAGACTCGGCGAATTCAATGTTTAGCAATGCAGCGAGTTTGGAAGAGGTAGCAAATATGGCCAGGGGATTTTATGAATGGATAGACAGGACGTAGAATGATGCGCAAAGCTGGTGATGATGGGCAAGAGCTGAAGGGAGAAAAAAAAAGGAACAGTCTTTGTTGAAGCGGAGGGGGAGGGCATGACGAAAGCGAGACGGGAAAGCACCAAGAAAGGATTCCCATGGCAAGGAAGGAACGTCAGCATAGTGTGCGACAGGCTCACAGGGGGTAGCACCGCATAAGTTTGGTGGACTCCGCATCCCAAGCACTATTCGCAGTACAAGTCACTTCCCCATGGACAAGAGCTCCACTGTCAAAGCTTGGAAAGGTGCTCCTCTGGAGGCCTGCGCTGCTGCGCTGCGCCGCGCTACGGAGTACTAGGTACTATCCTGCTGCACATCGGCCGCGCCTTCCGTCCCCCCCGCCACATCAGAAGCGCAAAACGAGACCCAGGACAAAGCTGCAAACGGCAGGAGCGAAGCAACACATACAAAAAGTAAACAATAAAGGGCGAAAAACTAGAAACAGCACAAAACAGCATCGAGTCTCACCAAATCATCATCGTGTCATCACCGCGTCATCACAACTACGAGCCAACAGAAGCATCCGCAAACGACGACCCTGCAACTAACGGCTAGACAGGCACTCGTCGTTGGGGCGCGCAATTCTCTTGTCTCTCATCATCCCCTCACTCGCGACAATGAGCACCAAACCTCCCAGAAAGCAGCGTAACCAGCCGAGTTCTGGCGGCGGCGGCAATGGACACAGGAGACAAGCGTCGCACCAGAACCAGCAGCGACAGCAGCAGAATCAGAATCAGAATCAGCAACACCAGCAACAACGAGCTCAGCAGCAGAACCAGACACACTCGACACAACCCGCACAAGCGACACGGGCGGCGGCACAGAGCGCGACCGACTCGATCGAGGACATGAACCTGCGCGTGCTGCGGCTGTACGAGCCGTCGATCCGGGCGATCGAGGCGGTGGCGACGAGCTGCGTGATCTACGCCTTCAGCCCGACGACGGGCAGCTGGGTCAAGAGCGATCCGCAGATGGAGGGCACGCTGTTTGTGTGCGAGCAGGAGCCGCTGGTGGTCGAGTCGTACGTGCTGCCACGGTCGTGCGTCTTTCTGCTCAACCGCAAGGGCACGACGAATGTGATGGTGGACCTGGCCAAGATCAGCGCGGCCGAGGCGACGGATGGTCTGATCACGCTGAGTCTGGACAGCGAGGAGGCAGAAGAGTCGTCGGAAACCGTCCCCGACGTCCTCGGCCTGTGGATCCACGGCGGCGTGACCGGTATGGACGGCACCAAGTTTGATCCGATGGTCGTGGTGCGGCGGTGGCAGGTGATCCGCGGCGCGCTGGAGCAGCAGCTCGGGTCGTCGCGGCTGTCGGACACGGCGGCCTTTTTGGAGGCGGCCGCCACGGTGCCGCGCATGACTCTGGCGGCGCAGGGCCTGGACCCGGACGGCAAGGCGACGACGACGCTGGGCGGCCAACCGAGTCTGCGGGAGATTGTGGCCACAGTTCTGGCATCTCCAGGGCATTGAGAGAGGAATAAGGCAAGAGGCAATGATAGAGTGTGTCTTTTCTCTCTCTCTCTCTCTCTCGCTCTCTCTCTTTCTCTCTTTTCGCGTTTCATCATTTGCCTTTCCTGTTGGCGAGTCACTTTTTCATCAAGGAGTTTTACGGTGATGGAATCGATTGGATACCAGGAACGAGTCTTTTTTATTGATGTTGTGTTTCACATTTTTATTTTGCGTTTCCCGACTTGCATGTGTTCCATTTCTTTTTCTTGATTTTTTTTTTCTGTCGCCTCTTCTCATCTCGCTCTTTGTCCGTTTTCCGTCCGTTATCATGCTCACCTCACTGACAGTATCCCCGTAGACCTTGCGTACATGGGGAGTGAGACGGGGCCAACGGGCGCCGGACCAAACCCCGTCGCCCACAAGATGACGAATGAGACCACAATTAAGACCAACCAAAAGGTTGCGAAGGATGTACGGCAACAAGCAAGCTTGATTCCACCGACTTTTATCTGTTCCGTCCGTCGCGACCTGCCTCGGCATGACGTTTCAAAAATTACCTAGTCTGGAATCATTTATGCAAAAAAGGCAGCTTTTGTCTCTACCCCTGTGCGTCGGCGTTGATTCGGTCGTCTCGATCTCCACGCAGGCAGGCTGGCCGGCAGTTATTCCCGATGCAGAAATATGCCCAAAGTGGCATTGAGCTGCCAGATGTTCCATTTGTCGTCGATGCATAGTACTTGAGTCATAACACAAAAGGAGTTGTGTTTTGTGCAACGGAGCTTGCCGTCAATGCGCTTTCTTGAGCCTTGAGCCGTCAGACGCACTCGCCTAGGTCGATGCCTTTTCTCCGATGGACTTTCGGTGCAGTCAGCAGCGACACCTCGAATGAAGAGAGAAAGAATGGCCACTGTCGAAAGGGCTTTCCATGTCAAGAGCATTCTCCAAAGCGCAAAAGCCTAGATTTGTTCTTACGATTTCATTATTGCCCCGCGACTCTATCCTCGCATTGCCAAGTGCTCCTTCAAGCCACTTTTTCGCTTTCTTTGCAATCCTTCCGCTTCTTCAATCCTTCCCAACCCCCCGTCTTACAACACGAGCAAATGCATCCTACACGAGGCACATATCCCAGCCCTACCAACCTATCCGAGCCAACTTTCCGTCAGCACTTAAAAGATGGTGCATGCAATCCCCCCCGTCACCCTGTGATATTGGTAAAAATGCCTAGGAAGCTGAATACAGGAATCTGATGGGCGCCCCCCCCCCCCCCCCCCCCCCCCCCCCCCCCCCCCCCCCCCCCCCCCCCCCCCCCCCCCCC
>JAGKRZ010000270.1:0-68661 GCA_020002355.1 Intubia oerlemansii
TGTGGGGGGGGGGGGGGGGGGGGGGGGGGGGGGGCGCCCAAAACTAGACGCTAAAATACGCCTCCAAAACACAATGCCTCCCAGGGGGAGGGGAGGAACCAGCCACGGTCGTAAGCCGACCGGGCCGGTCCCCCCATTGAAAGTGGTTTGGGCTCGAGAGAGGCGCTCGCCTTCAGAGATCATATGCAAAAATGAAAAAAAAAATTTGAAAAAAAAAGTGCAACGCAAATTGAAAAAAAAAAAAAAAAAAAAAAACATGGTGCACCTACCGGCAAAGCTCTTGGGCAGCGAGTCTGAGTGCGCGTATGGCGAGTCTGCGGTCACGGAGTAGTTAGGGAAGCTGTTTTCGGAACAGGTCTCGATGTGTGGCGTCTGTTGCTGCGAGAGCTGGGACGGATTATTGGCTGGGAAGGTCCAGCTGGCGCCCGAGTTTCTGGCAGACCCGGGCATTGCGCCGACAGATCCGTTGCGGGAGTGCGGCG
The DNA here is from genome assembly GCA_020002355.1 of Intubia oerlemansii. Lineage (NCBI taxonomy): Eukaryota > Fungi > Ascomycota > Sordariomycetes > Ophiostomatales > Ophiostomataceae > Intubia > Intubia oerlemansii. The sequence continues at coordinate 483 of JAGKRZ010000270.1, forward strand.
AGGCAACGGCGGACGAGGGCGCAGAGGGGCCAGACGAGAGGCCAGAGTTGAGGATATCAACATCGTCGCCGCTGGGGTACACCGTGCTGGGTGAAATAGCGTCCTGGTACAGCACGGGTGCGTGTGCAGACGGCATTGTAAAGGAGGTAGCCGGGGGTGCTGCTGTCGTAGTGAAAGCAGGCATCTGGCCCGCGGTCGTAGTGAAGGTAGGCATCTGGCCCGCGGTGGTTGTCGAGAAGGCCATGACCAGATCGGCCTGCATCGTCTCGTCGTTGTGAAGTATTGCCAGATCGAACGACAGGTCGGCGTCGCTGCTAACAGTTGAGACGGGGATCTCGGAAGCAGCCGACGTGAACAAGGCGCCGCCCTGCGTGAATGGGTCGGTGAAGTCTACGTTCTCCATGGCGAAGGGGGGTGGGCCTGAAGATGGCCTCTTGGCGAACTTTGAGAAGGCTGGTATCGGGAGTGTCGAAAGCTTGAAGAGTCAACAAATGCCGAGATGTTGAAACGATTCGCAGCTGACGCGTGTTGGTGAACGGGAGAAATGGATGTGCGCGTGCCAGAAGAATAGACGTGAGCGCAAAGGCGCACTGTTCTTGCTGGGATTCGGGAATGCGTAAGGATAAACAAGACAGCGAAAGAGCAACGGCAACCGGTGCTCCTTTTAAAGACTGCGCTCATACTGGACAGGCCCATGTCAGTGATTTGAGCCCAGATAAGCTTGAACAGCAAATACTCACAACAGAAATCGTTCTGGACCAAAGAGTGTTGTCAAAACATGGTGCGGAGGGCGGGTGGAAATAAGAGAGTCAAAAGAGAAGGGGAGAGTGCAAGGACGAGGAAGAAGAGAGAGAGAAAAAGGATGGAAGGGTGGTGAAAAGGGAAGGAGGTTAAGAGGAAGGAAGCGAGAGCCCAGGGGGGTTTTACGCAAGACGGAAGGAACGAGTTTATCTTGAAATAACTCTTCGAGATCTCAAAAGACAAAAGGCAGTCTGGTCGGGACAGGCCCTCGAGATATTATACCGGCCTCCTCGATTGAGCCGAATGCTTTTAATACCTTTTTTTCCTTCTTATGGCTAATACATGTACTCCTGTGCCTCGTCTACATGTACGAGTATGTATCTGACCTACTCCGTCCACACCAACACTTGCTGCTTTTGCGGTAGGGCCAGGCAAGAGCAGAACCTCGCAGGGGGCTTGGGCCATGATACATTCTCTATGTACCTTTTTCGACAAGGGGGAGGCGTGATGGGCGGAATGGGTTGTGTGGGGAGGGGGGTGTGTACCTACCATGTACGAAAAAGTGTGTGGATCTCTGCCATGGTTGGGTGCGGGTACATGTGTATGAAGTACGAAGCACAAAGTACATCGCTACAAGACGCGCAGAAGGGCCTCACCCATCTTTCGTGCTACCAAAAGCCACCGCGGCGGCACTCTCAAGATTCTCCAAAGACGCCAACAACTACAGCGCCTTTCTTCGAACGAGCCACTGCCATGATTCACACCTCTCGTGCCTCGTTGTTGCTACGAATTGGTAAAATGGCCAAAAAAGATGGCACGGAACAACGTCGCTAAAAACGAGGGCACGGTTGGTACGTCAATGCCATCAGGCATTAATTTTGACGTCCAGGTACCAGGGTTAGCCCGCTACAAAGCGGCAGTCGCGGCCGAGATCCTGCAACATGACAATAGCCACCTGTAGATTCCTAGGTTGCCAGCTCGCTACAGTAACCGATGTACACATGCTGGCATGATACAAAGAAAGCTTCATCTAAGATACGGAATATTTGTGTGCGGCACTGCGGCTCTCTCTTTTTTGTGTACATGTGTGGGTAAGCTTGTACATGTATGTGCGTATCATATGTGAGTGTAGAGCCAGGGACGGTGCAGCCGGCATAAGTGGATGCTTTTTTTTTTTTTTTTCATTGCACGCATGTTAACATTTTCTTGGCTCATCTTTTTAGACGAGGCGGTGCCGCGACGTTGCAACACCCCTCCAAAGATAGCCTGCATACACGGCCTACTGCAGCATGCACTCTCGCTCTGGCTGCCCTATCGCGCTTCCCGAGCATAAGGATTCTTCGTCTATTCCATTCTATTTTTCCCCTGCACCTGGAGGCCGGCGGTGTGCGCTGCCAGTGGACCGAGCAGGCGCGGTCGGCTGCGACGTGCGCTTCCCACTGCTCGGTCCCTGAGTGCCGGTCCTGTGCAGATGCGACTCCATCACTGCTGCTTTTATCACTTTTTTTTCAATTTTTAAATCTTGCTCTGCTAGATCAGTTTCCACCGCATCGGATATCGTAGCCCGTCGCACGTTCCTGGTGTGTTTTTTTTATCAATTGTTTTATTGCTTTCCATACAATGCTCACTCGTTTATAATATTTTTTTTTCGTCTTCTTTCCCTTTTTGGATGCTTTATATTCGTTTAACTACCAGCTAGTTTTTTTCTTTTTTTCTGGCATTTTTAATTTTCTTTTTTTTCTCTTTCTCTCTCTTGTCACCATGATATTGTTCTTTTTTCGCTATATTTTCTTCCTTTGGTTACCCTTTCCTAGACTCCGCCACCTCCACATTTTGTCTTTTTTCCCCCTCCTCCCGTTTTTTTTTGTTCCCTTTTTCCTTTTCCGCAGAGTACGGAGTAGAAACACATCGCTTACACGCAAATGCCAGTCTCCACTTAAACTACGGGGCCGGCTCCCTCCTAAAATTTTCAGAATCTGTCACTTTTAGGTCCCTTTGCCAAATGTCACTAGGACAGGAGAACAACAAAGCACAACGTGCCCAAAATCTTCCATTCTGGCTTCTAGCGGTAATAGTATTTCGACGAGTTCAAACATGTGTACACGGCCTTCTAAAGCAAGAAGTTTAGCGCTCAATCCTGAGGGTAAAACTGCCAAACGACGGTTTAGGCCGCACTTTTTACGCCTGAAGTAGTACATTGTATCTTGCGTGCACTGCGGAAGGTACCCGCCCCAAAGATAAAATTTACATACCATCGCTAGCCGATATATGTATGGTTAGTGATCTGCTAAGAAAAAGGTAGCTACTCCGTAGAAGCAATTTCTTACAGCACTCTTCTTCCACAATGCGGCTCCTTAGTGGGATGCTGTAAGAATTGTGTCATCGCCGGCTCATTGTAGGCGCCGTAGGAAAATAGGGAAATAGGGAAATTGGGGAAAAGAAAAGAAAAAGGAAAGATCCAGGGGAGAAGAGGAAAAAGTGAGAACGATAACTCTTATTTGCCGCTGACACGTGAAACGCCGAGTTCTGCGCGATTCGACTGCGAAAGACTAAATGTCAGGGGAAATATGTAGTAGACTTTTGCACATGTACCACACAATTAGGGGGAAGCAAGTAAACGACTATTTCGAGCTTCTTTTATTTGTTTCATTGTTTGTTTCTGTTTCCTTGGTTTTTTTTTTTGATATTTTTTGTGAATGAAATACCTATCCAAAGGAAGGGCCGAAAAAGCCGTCAAACTTCAACAATGCCACCAAGTTCCATCTGAAAATTTTCAAATCTATCAGCATATTATGATGCATCAAAGAATGATCTAGCATCTGCGATGCGACCTGCATCAATTTTTTTCTCCTCCGGTTGGGCACCGGAGCGTGTGGCTGTGGTAAGCCACTTGGCAAAAAAAAAAAAAATACAGACAACCCAGTGTTCCAGGGTTTTAACATGCAGCGACCTGCATGTAGCCCATGGGTGCCGGAAGATATTTTTATTTTTAGTCTGCATATGGGAGACCTCTCAAAGGAAAGACCGATAGGTCGAGTTTGGCTAGGTACAAAGTGACAAGGTGACATCAATCCTATGGGATGTAATAGCTTCAAGCGCCAAAACACACACCCACATACACAAAAAAAATCGTAGCGCGCTCGTTATTATTTGGGCAGTTTTTTGTGACCACGCAAAAATTGACTTGACAACACCTTACTTGCGCATTTTTTGCGTGCGACCGCATATCTGTTTTTCCACATCCGCTGCACAGACACCCACACACACATATATATGTATATAGCGTATCGTTTTGCATAGAGTACATGTACATGTAGTGTTAGGTGCATTGTAAGATGCAGAGGCACTTCTCTCTGGCAGCAACTCCACATTCTCTATCCACGTTGCTGTGAATTCGCCATGCGAGACAAGCGTTAATGCCTGCGCGTGGAGGAAAGTGAGAAAAAAAAATAAAAAAGAAAAGAAAATGCAAGAGGCGGTCAAATGACAATGGCATGACACGCAACACGCATCCCTTATCACAGTGTTTTCGAGAGGTTGGGGGAGAAAGAGAAGAAGATCGACACTGTGAGCGGTCAGATCGTCGCGGCATATATTGCCGTCGTTCACCGGGAGCATGGACGGAAAATCGGTCCATCATTTGCGACCGGAGAGTGGAGGTATCGCATTATGGCAAGCAGCTCTTGTTTTGTCAAGAAAAAAAAAACATAGAGGGAGAGATCAAAAGACGGATTGGGGGTAAGAAGTGATAGCATACTCGTAATCGCACCCCTGTTACACTGAAATTCCAAATCATACGCATCTCTTTTCTCCCGGGGGATTGCTTCTTTGAGAAATTGGCACGACAATCATTGATCTTCTTCCCGGCAGTCCTTTTTTTTTGCCGCGCTTTTTTCCGCCTTGGCTGGGGGATCATGTATCTGGCAGCATATATTTCAACAATGTGTACAAACTCGGCCTCCATACTCCATACACCTCTCTGTAGGCACCCTGGACAAAGGCCCATGCGCAAACCCTTTCGCTTGTTGGTTGATCGTCGCCAGGACAAACCCCTGGCACACCAACAATGGCCCAACAAGCAACAAATTGACCTGTACTCCGTACATGTACAACCCCCCCCCCCCTTGAAAAATAAATAAAAGAAAAAGAAAAGAGAAAGTAGCGAGAAAGAACCATGGTACTGACCGGGAAGAGTGGTAGGGAAAGGGCAAACAAACTCCCCGTCGTAAGGCTCCTTGTTTGCTTGGCAAAAAAACAAAAAAGAAAAAAAAAGGAAAAAGTCTCCTTTTTTTTCATTCGACGTAGCATTGTGAATGGGACCTCCTCCAGAATGATTTCCCATATTCTCAAATAATCCCCGGTCCTCGCTTCTATTACACCCTGTTCAAGCTCGCATTCGGACTGGAGCCGTGAGATCTTTCATACTAACGATACCTGGACGTCGCCGACAATTAAAAAAAATTTGTATATGAGTATGGAGCATCATATCGTAATATAAAAAAGAAAGGCCCATGACCGGCCCCATGTCTTTTTGTCCAATCATTTCAAGCCCTTTCTTGTGCTCTTGGGTTAGCACGTACATGTACTTCAATTTTTGCCATGGGAAAAAAGGTACCGAATGCCCCTGTCAAGAAAAGAGGGGAAAGAAAGAGTAAAAAAGGCGAGCAGAGAATCCCTCGCTAAGATTGTCAAAGGAGCAGGGACATGGCCAGTTACTCGTACTCCGTAGAGCAGACTCTCACTCACTTGACCAGGAAGAAAAGAGGATGGCCAAGAGAGAGAAAAAAAAATCATGCTTTCTCGCCGATCGCCTGGGGCAAAGACAATAGCACACCCTGCCCCTGTCCATATGCTTTGTGACGTCCTGGCTCCTCATGGCCGTCGCTCCCCACGGAGTACTCGTATCTTTCTCTGTCTCTCTGTCTGACTCGCTCTTGTTCTGTCATGGGTGAGCGCGGAATATGGCCGTGCTCTCTGAAATTCGCTACCAAGCCCTCTTCTTCTTTTGTCTTGCTCGTAATGCAATGCAAAGAGCATGGCCCGGGGGGGCGTGCATGGTGTGCAACGGTGCGACCGTAGAATGTACTCGTTAAACCCGCATTTCCTTGACTACTGTTTTGATTCACGTGGTGGTGTCGTGGTCTTTCTTGAACCGAATAGCCGTTGTCCCGGATGAATTTGCGTGTTTAACCAGGTACGACAGACACAACATTTTGTCGTTTGTAAATCGTAATGTAAATATCTCTCCTCTCACGATGCCGTCTACGTGTTGCAGTATTTTTTTTTCCTCGATCGATCCACACAATGGAAAACAGTCCACTTTTCGGAGCCCGACCCGTGGCTTTTTTCTATCTTCTTTCTTTTTCTTCTTTTCTCTTTCCCGCTTTCTCTTTCCCGCTTTCTTTTTTTCTTTTCGCAATGCGAGACACGGTGAGGAACAAAGTACGAAAATGATGCGGCCATGACGCTTTGGCTACTTCCTCTGCTAATTTTTTATGAACAAAAAGCCCGCAGTTTCCTTGCTTTTCCGTGTCGCAGTTGCTCTACTTGGCTCTCCGCTCAGAAAATAAGAACAGAAAAAAATGGAGATTAATATGGGAAGTGAAATAAATGCAAGAGGATAAAAAGAAAGCAAGAGACGACTGATTATTGTGCTTGCTCCGGCCCCTGGCGCTAGCCATGTGGGCTCGTTTCTGCTCCGTACCGCGCGATAAAATACCCAAACCAGCTGCTTTTTCCGTTCTCTCGGACGGAGTACGGAACATGAAATTGCGTGCGAGAACGCGGACGGTTGTCGGTTGTCAGTTGTCAGATGTTGGCCTTTTTTCCCCGTTTGTGCACGGCTTTCTGGCACTGCTTTTAAAAAATCAATATCGTGTGTATATTGGACATAATATCAGAAGCCTTGTGCGCACAAGTCCAGCGTGGGGTTCGCGTGGGACTTTGGTATTATTTTCCCTCTCAATTATTGGTTTTTTTTTTTTTATCCGTCCATACGAGTGAGATAATGCTGCCCTCTCGTTCACGCTCATACACACACCCTTTCTCGCGGGCAGGCGGGCGGAACTATATGTACACAGCAAAAAGCAGTATGCACCCCTGTCATCCATTTAATTACTTCCGATGCCACTAGTCTTGGGGCCCAGATGGCCGGTACCCTGGTGGCATAAGGGCGACCGGGATGCCTTCCAAGGCGACAAGGATGTCTGCTCGGTCCTTTTGATCCTTCGCAATACTCCGTGCATGTAGAGTACATGGGCATGCGCCATGTATCTTTGATTTTCCAAATCATCCAAAGTACGCCGCGTCAAAGTGTACGGAGTACACGGCGAAATTAATATCAGACAAGGCCTCCTTTTTAATGAAATACCACTTAAATAAGCCTCATGCCCCTGAGGCTACATAGAAATACTACAAAAAAATTGCCCTCTTTTTCCTCTGTTTTTCAATCGATACCTCATCAACATTTACAAGAACGTCCGAACCGGAACAGCTGCGTCGACGTTGGGGGCTGTCAAACAGAAGCTTCTCACGGCCCTTTGCATCTCTCCTTTGCAGGGACATCGGCGAGTAACAGAACCAGGGTGATGATCAGGACATATTCCTATTCCGGACTAGCCCCGCATGGTCCGAGGGGGGTCACTGTTGGTTTGGGGGCAAGCGCGGGCGGAACAATCCATCCTGATTGGTTATATTTACGACGGGTCTAACACGTATGTACCCGTACGAGCACTTTACGAGTGCACGATACTTCAGTTGAGAGGGCATGGCCGACAACCGACAACCGGCATAATAAGGCCAGGTGCGACAGCGTGACGTGCAACCAGCTCACCCTACCATCCAAAACATTTCAATTCCAATACACCTTAGGTCATTGTAATTTGTGTTTATATACGGTGGAGGGCTGGTAAAGTATCTATATCGATATCATTTCCAAATGTGCCTATCATAAATTACTGTAGATATGTCGTCACAATCTAAGAGGTATAGTGTTTTTTTTCCTACCATAGTTTGAAAAAAAAAAAAAACTCTGAATATGAGATACCTACCAAAAAAAAAAAACATACATTGCAGGAAATCTATTCGTAAATTCATAAAATGCATAGTATCTCAACATGCAGAATGAAATTCCAGCCAAGAAATCAAAGCAATCCTGGTGGCCTGCCACCTCACCAAGTGGTGGTACCTACGAGCATGCCAAGAAACAGGACAGAGGATGCGAAAGATACACCTACCCACGTCTGTTACATGTCAAATTCGGTGAGCGGCTTTGTGCACCCTCCCGAAAAAGACGCCAACGTAGCGGTTCGTGGCGTGCGACTAACACACAAAGTGTGGTCTTTTTTTAGAGTGGGAGGGAGCCACGTAATGTACATGTATCCTTCAAATGTACTCATCACACATACTTTTGTACACGACACACAGCGAAAAAAAAGTACGTCTGTATGTACGAGTACACACACCTCGTGCAGCGGCTACGAAAGGAGGGGCCGTCTTGGCATCCCGCTTGATGCACGACGACAAGCAGAAGAGGGGCGCAACTGTTTGCCACCCGGGGCATGTCAGATTCAGCATAGCGTTCGACTTATTCAAGAAGAGGAAATGGAAGCGAGGATGGAATAATTCCCCCCATAGTGGCGGAAAGTTACCGGGACGGGCGAATGGAATTCAAATTGCGAGCCAGTAGAAGCAAAATTGACGTTGAATATCCTAGCAATGAAACGTAAGATATCACATATAAGGAGAAAAAGACGATGGATCCTGTTTAAGCGATGTCCCACGATGAAATCGACCCGCAACCATTGCCGCCGTTGCCATCATCGTCGGGTCTACGGCACACTACATCCGATTTGTGACCAAGGAAAAGAAAAAAAAATACAAAAAATGTTAATAAAATACACGAGCCAAGACGTACAAACAATGGTAGATAGAGGGGTGTGTTATAGGCAACTGCAACTGGAGGGAGATAATAACTAAAAATTTAGCACATGGCGACCCGTTGCATCTATCCCGTAAAGCGCAATGATGGGCACCCGCGTAAAGGCAAAGAAACGTGGCGAGGGGTTTCTTTCTTTTGGTCCCTTTTTTAAAAAAAAAATAAAAAATAAAAAAAACTAATTATTTAGTTTTCTTTTTGCGTCCAGCTTCCCTCTGGCACGAAAGATCGTCTGCCGCTTGAGCGGTGAGTACGCAAAAATACCACAGAAGACCATATGTATGCAGGAGGCGAGACACACAGGCGAAACAGATGAAGAAACAAGACAGAGAGGAGAGTTGAAAGTGGGATGGAATATACTTTGTACAAACGAGATGGAAGGGGCAGCAATTCACGAAAAGGAACGGCCACCCATCAGTGGTCCATCTTTGGCTGCAGAATGTTTCATGCGGAGCTCTAACAAGAGAGATACAGCAATGTGATTGGTGGCAGCCGTTATTTGACAAATTGAAATATACAGAGTAAGGGAGGGTGAGGAAGCCCGGCAACTCTGCCAAACGTGCCGGATGCAAGAGAATGCAGAGGAAAGGGGAGATCGTCGTAGTACAGGTGAAAATGAACGGGAAAAAGAAATCAAGTGAAACTGCGCCAGACAAAAAAAAAAGCATTAGGATGAGCGAAAGGGTGGCCCAAGCCAGAACAGCAGTTAGAAAAATCAAAAGTCGCGACTGACACGATCGAACCAGTGGCACGTGTGCCCTCTCTTGTTAGCCATTTTTATTCACCATTTTTTTTAGCCCCATCCCCGCTTTCTCTTGCAACTTTGAAATACTGGTATACGATATGAAGAGGGAGTTTCACAGATAACTCTGGTCTCGGAAGTTTTTTTTTAGTTTTTTTTTTAAAAAAAAGATAGCCCTACGCAAACAGGACAATTAAATCGCACTAAACACCTCCGTACAATGCTAACCAGACGTTCGGAGGTAGGGGACAAAAGCTCCGGAAGATAGATGCATGCATTTGTGTGGAGTAGACAGGGATGGCTCGTTTATGGATGACACCGAAAAATCATGCAGAATTAAATAGATAGAGATGTTTTCGGTGTGCGTGCGTGCTAATGGGGCACGTGCATTAAGTAGCCTTTTGGAACAGAAGCGCGCTTGTGTACTCCGTAGTCGGTAAAAAAAAAAGTTGAAGCAAGAGAGAAAAAATCCATATTCCAACAGACTAGCAGAGTTGTGAAACAACGGACCGCAACGGCAGCGGCAGAGCACGCCATGCAGAGTCGAAGACGAAGGGGGGAGTACCTCACTTTAGGGCATCCTTTCCTTGGCAAAAAAAGATTCCGGCGTCTGAAGCGCGGGAAAAAAAAGTGTAAAGTGGCAGAAGGCTCATCCTTCGATGTGGATGTATGATTGATTACACGCGAGAAGGTGTCCCAAATAGGAAACATCCGCGCGCCTGGCGGTGGCTATTCATGATTTTCATAAAAGGTTAAACGGCAGTTTGTGATTTTTCCAACATTTCAAAGGATCTCCAGCTACGTTTGCGCGGGATAAAACAACGCAACTGTAGAAAGGATGGTGTGGTGATACCAATAAAAAACAAGAAAGGAAAAAAAAAAGGCATCCCGATTCGGTAATGACAGCGAGAGATGTCTTTGTTTCCCAACTGGCAGTCGCTTATTGCCCACGAGTGTAATATTCACTAGTTGCTCGGAAGCCAGCAGATGAAAAACTGACACAAAAGAAGGCCATAAAAAGGAAGCAAAATAGACATGCACACGAAAAGGAGACTGTAAGGTACAAAGCCATTTTCTCTCTCCCTCGGCGGAACACACACACATACATACACACACAAAAAAAAAAGAAAAAAAAAAAACCTGCCGAAGCTCGCCCGATCACATCCTCCTTCTCATCCCTCCCACAGCAGTGCCATGCGGTACGGAATAGGGGCCTGCATCCGTGGTGAGGTGGAACGTGCCATCGTGAGGCAGAGTTCGGTGAAGCATGGGCGTGTGCAAAGACGACAGTGCTTTCTGGTTGGCTTACTTTGTACGGCGCGGGGCCGGCGGGAAATTATGTGTTTTTTTTTTGTGAGTGTGAGTGTGACTGTGTGCGTGTGTGAGTACTTCAAGCGCGCATGGCAGAGCGCTACGAGCCACTGAAAAGGTACCTCTTTCACTGTTCGGTGCTACTTCTCTGGGATGATTTCACAGTAATTCCCCGGACATACCCCCCTGTATCTCCCCTAGGAGAGCGCTACTCGCAAAAGCCCGTCCTCCCGCACCACTAGCTAAAATCACCCACCAACGGCACATTTAGCACTGTTTCATGGTCCTTCAGTGCTGCCGTTCCCCTGTAAGAGGACCCTTTTGCAAGGGCGCGCCAGTGCTGTTACGGCTAGCAGACGGGCACGCCGAAAGCTTGGCATTGTATGCTTCCTTTTGCAGTTCTGTCAAAGTACGGAGAACTGGAATAACCAGAGAATTCCGAGAGGAGGGAAGTCAGTTTGACAAGAGGAGAGACGAGCTCCAAAAAAAAAGAAAAGACTCGGTGATGATATCGGCGATAGGGTCCCCTGGACGTGAGTGGTACTCAGTGGGCCGAGGTTTTCATTTGCAAAGATATCTCAAGTTGAAAAGCTTGTGATAGGGGTGTTTTTGAAAGCCATGAAAGCCCATAGGCTGCGATCTGTCTTGTGTTGCTTTGCGATATCATTTTTTGTACTTTGAAATTGATGCTGATTTCCGCCCCTCCCTCCTGTCTCACGGGTTGTTTCGGAGTACTTTGTTCATGCAGACAGACGCCTTCAATCTATTCATAATTACATGACGGTGTCTGCAGTGACGAAGCAGACACGCAGCGCGCACAGTAGCATATACTTTGTACGGAGTAGATACGGAAGCACATGGCCTTTTCGTTCCTGGCCCACACGCTCTCGTTTTTCCTCTTTTCCTCTTTGCTTCTTTGCTTCTTTGCCTCTGACGGAACTCTCCATTCCATGATTGATAAAAAATCAGTAATAAAAAGCGCTACCGCCTCAGTAAATGCCGGAAACCCTAAAACCATATGGGGCCGTGCACCGTTCGTGGGCGCAATGGGCACGTGTGGAATATCAATTGACTTTCACCAGGGGAGAAAAAAAAAAAAAACACAGCGCTTGTTTACAGAGTACAGAGTACGCGTTGTGGCGCTGCGATTGCTTCACGTGATACCGTATCGTTGAAATTATTTCTACGGAGTAATTGCGCTTTTCCAGACAAGTCTTCGGTGATTGACAGTAGGAGGGCGGCTGTATGGAACCAAGATGAGCGACCATGGAAAAGAGCGACAAAAAAAAATCTAAGAGACGTCTAATTTTGCTGTAACGATACAACTTCCCGAACACGAGCACGCAAATCAATGCTTCCCCTTATACGAGCCACATTCGGGCACTGAAACCCAAATGCTCATCATTGCACAGAGCTGTGGCGTTGGATTTATTGATACGGAGCGTCAACGGGGCGAATCCGAGGCCAGAGAACTGATGTTCAATTAAGTTTTTGTCTGGAAACTATCAGCCGCAGTCCAGATCAAGGGATGAAACAAGCAAGGACCAAAACGTAAATTGTTTTGTTACAGGTATTTCTCTAGCCGTTGTGCTGGGACTGAGAGGGTATCTTAGAGGACACGCCATACTCCGTACATACGACATACACGGAGAAAAGAAAAAAAAGTGAAACAAAACTGCAAGAGTGCAAAAAGAGATGCAAGAATAATGCTTGGACTGCAGCAACTCTCCACATTTTCTGTCATCAAAAGTTGCGTCTGCAGTACATGTAGTAGACAGACGGCGCAAGGCGTGTCTTTATGCCAATCGGATGACAACCTCCAATGTTCGGCTCCAGCGGATGCGGAACCTCCCTTGCCCTCCCTGGATGAGCATCCGGCAGGCGGTGGGGATGAGTGTCGGATGGGGAGGGAGAGAGAGCGGCAGATACAGTGACCAAGAGAGCATACCAATTATGTCGCGATCTTTCTTTCTTTCTTTTTTTCTTTTTGTCGGGAGACTTGAGGTACTCGTATGTAAAATGAAACATCGAGAAGCAGATACGGCGAGACCTATCGGAAACACGGGCTCGGAGTAACTTGGAGAACGAGACACTGGGAGACTGGAACAGCTCTGACCGGGTCTCACTCGAGTCTCAACTCGACATCCAATGTGAAACGAATGTGATGAGCCAATATTGAATGATTGGACTACGTTGTCGATTGGAAAGGTTGGGGGAGAGGAAGGTGCGGGCATGAGGGCATGCGGCATGGCACGGCCATGGAGAGAGAGGGGTTGCATTGCGCATGGCTCGTGGCAGCGGCTCCCAGGCACCGGCAAGATAGTAGAAATGAAAACAAATGAAAAGACATTTTTTAAAAACCCAGAAAATATTAACGAGACAAAAAAAAAAAAAGACCGTACACCAACACACGCAAACACACGGCAACGGCCACGTTGGCCACATGGGAACAACACAACAGCAACAGTTCAACGGCGATCTCTACAGCGGGCTTTGCCGTAAAGGGTAGCGAGAGGTGTCTCATGGCAGCTGAAACCACGCGGACAGTCAACCGTAAAGAGAATCGCGCCGCAAAGTATCGTCGTATTTTGCAAGAAAAAAAAAAAAAACACATCCAAATGGGACTGCAACTACATATTCAAGTATCTTACCTTGGCAGAGCTCGGTTACCCGTTTCGGTCTGTTTGTTCATGGTTTCTGTTTAATTGGTTCATTTCGGATCCTCTTTTATCTCACAACCTTTGTGCACGCCATCTCTACGAATAATGGAAGAGAGGTAGGTTGGTCTGGTGTTTTTTTAATAAGACCTGTATCTAGGCGTGGATACATAACGACATATGTTTATTCTGGCAGAATGAACCGGACCCGTGCAATCACGCATGTAAATCTGGTAATCCTCGAGTACGACGCAGGATGCTACATCCACGGCTCCGATGCAACCCATTTTCCGTCCCTTCTGCCCTTGACTTATTGTGCTCCGTATCTTCCGTCCCTCCGCGATTCTTTATTTTGATACGTACTTTTTTATACCCCCCTCCCCTGTTTGTGTAGACAATTATATTTGGAAGCATACAAAAACTTGATATATATATAGGTGCGCGCTGTAGTCAAGAACACAGCTGGCATCCGTTAAATACGGCCACTGCAACCGTGTGTCCTGGTGCAAGTTTTTTGGTGTGCCTTGGTTCACAATACCGTATGATCATCTACGTACTTTAACCCTTTACCAGTAATTTCACAGGCAGATCTGACTATGAAGAAAATCCGTGTTCACAATCATAAAAACAAACCGATACACTGCTGCGCATGGATCAAAATTGAGCCAATACGGAGACTATATGCATGTGCGGAGAATTCGTATTACAGCGGCCACGGGCGATCCCAGCATTTTGGTTGGGGATCAATGATCAGGGTTGCAAGCGCCCGGTTCGGTCTTTTGACTACATGCAAGTTACTCGTACATGTAAGTACATGTACTGGCCTTGCAAGGAGGGTAGTACTCGAAGGTCGGTGATGTTACAATGGTCTGGAACATGCATGCTGGCACACGGGGAGAGGTGCAACAAAGCAAGAGGAAACATACACGTATCTTACATACCTAGAGGTAAGTACATGTAGGTGAGAAGGTGATAAAAAAAGAAAAATCAACTAGAAAACATGAAAACCATTTTCGTCAAAGGAGCATTGAGCATTGCAACAGCCTCTCTCGCCTTGATTATTATTTTGCCCTCTTTCGCGTTGACTTTATATTTTTTATGACGTGTCAAGTACGTAAAGGAAAGGGCGAGACAAAATTGCGGTGAATATGTAAATAGCACAGACACATATGGATATTCTGATGGCCACGGTTAATGGGAAGAAAGGGACCAGCAGAGAGTTGAATGTTGATCATTTTGCTGGGCGGAGCCTTGGAGGTACCTTATCACGAGAGCGTGTACCTCTACACGTAAACCTTACCAAGAGATACGGGCCATACACCCTCAGTACATGCACAATGGAAACACCCGCAAAGCGGCTTAGGCGGGTGCACAGGGGCCTTTCCGGCCCGGACAGTAAAGGCGGCGCTAACCAGAGACCCATTTATAAGTAGCCTATTACAGGAAAAGGTATCCCACGGCAGGGATTGCGCTCCATGTACCTTGCGCAGCACAAGGATACATTGAAAAGAGGATCCAGCGCATTTGGGAAGCCTCACTAAAAGAGGTCGGCGACCTTATTTCGCCAATATCGTGACGGAAAAGAGGGCAGATCGGCAACAACCAAATTCAAAATAAGAAAAAAGAAGCAAGCACAGCACGATAACGATGCACCTCTACTCGTACGGAGTAGCAGAAACAAAAGAAAGTTGACACCAAGAAAGAAGACGAAAAAAGAGGGGACCAAAAAAAAACCCCCCCGCAATAACAGAGGGAGAGAAGCGAGCTGCCATATGAACTCTGTATCTTTACACGAACATGTATGTACTCGGAGTCAAATAGTACCATATTCCGTCATCGTTAAAGTAGTCAGGAATGTTTTTGTTGTATGGCCCATTTCTTTCAAGAATCATTTCATCATTTAATAATTTTTTTTGCGCAGTTTTGCAGACAGAGACATCTCCCCTTTTTGTTTCGTCAGTATTCTGCATGTCTTGGTATGAGCGGTGACAGAGACAAGATGCACAAAAGGACTCAAAAACATGGAGGCATGGAGAAACAGAGACATTCTCCGTGCGTACATTGGAAAACAAAAATCACGCCTTTGAACGCTTTTTTTTAAGCAAGGGAAGAGAACGGAACGGTTGTCAACCATACTCCGTAAAGAGCTTGCATAGAAAAAGCAAAGCTTGCACGGCTATATCCAAAGACCCATCGATGGCCTGGGCCGCAAAAAAGGTGACGAGAATGCGAGGCTGCCTTTCACAGTAATGATCAACAATAAAAAAAGGAATGAAAAGAGACACGACAAAGGGAAACGAGGAGGGGAAGTTGAAAACGAACAAGGAGTAAAGGGAGAACTCGTTTTGGGATCAGCAAAGGAGGGGGGAAAAGATGACGGCCGTGCGAGGTTGGGCTGCCATGAGTTGGGGGCTGGTAGGCGCCTGGGAGCGGCGGCTACGGGCGGTTGCCTCTGCTGAGCGCACCGTACTGTAGCATACTTGTACACTTGCTCCCCCTCCAGGCATCCCTTTGTATCGTAAGAGTTACTTACGAGATGATCATGTTGGTATACAAAAGAGGGGAAGGTGCCTCCGGGTCGCCCGGCACGGGTGACGATCCCACGCGGGAATGGCACCGCTGGTCAAACGGTGGATGCGGGTAGAGTGCACAAGCAAGCCTTGTTTTTGCCACCGAGTTAACGGGTAGAATCCCTTCTTTCACGCCCACTCCTTCTGTCTCGTACAACGCACCCGTACTCTCGAAAATAATAATAATAATAATAAAAAGGCAAAGAAAAAGAAAGGAGCCTGAAATGTACGGGAGAAAAAGAGGGGAACGAAGGCCACCCCCGCCTTCCTCTCGAAACGAGAGCGGATGGTAGCCACCCAGCCCTCTCTCTTTCCATCTCTCTCTCTCTCTATTTTTACTACTGTTATCTATTCATTTACTATTTTTTTTTGGAAGAGACGAAAGAAGGCGAACCAGGTAGGTACTGAACGAAGAGGAAAAAAAAACATAGAAAATAAATCAATACATCACATATGGAAAGCGCTTTATCAACAGCTGCCCGCAGAAAGAGTTTGGAGGCCTCTGCTTCTGTGATGATCAGCACTTGTTTGTTGCCGGTTGGTTTCTTTTTTTTTCCTCTTCCTTTTCGGCCAAACGTAGCCGCACCTCAACAACATCGGGTGTGAATGTCACCACGATACACCATCAACACGTTGGCTGTTTCTTTTTATAACTCCTTCACCGAACGGATGCCCAGCTGATATTGCAAAGAAAGCTCGGAGCTCGCCGTGGGGCAGAGCAGCTGCCCTGCTAGCAGCTCACCTGATGGCTAACATAACGCGCTGTCAGGGCCTAGCATGGTGGAGGAGGCGCAGTCTGCATCTGATTATGTGCCATATACGGAGTACAATTCAGTCTGCAGATGGGCGAGATATGCGGGGAGGAGGAAGTGGCCGGGCGGCATTGTATCTCTCAGAACTGTACAGAGTACACCATACTTTCATAGAGCAGCAAAGCAAAAATATGCGTGGTTACTCAGTGGCCATACAGAGTAGTTACCTTCTGTGGCCCTTTTTTCTACATGGCTGCAGTTCAACTAAACCATTCGATGGCATGCTGAGGCCGGGTGGCCAGCGGGTGGGTGTAGAGACAAATGGGCAGGTAAGCTACGTGCGGCAGCACAAGTAACCCGCCCATAACCTCGACCAATACCAACATTTTTGCTACCCTATACAATCGTCCGTGCGTCTTCGTGTACGGAGTACTGGTCAGGACGCCCCGTTTCTTATGAAGTGTGTGTCGACAAGAATGGGCGCCT
Organism: Intubia oerlemansii; assembly: GCA_020002355.1. Lineage (NCBI taxonomy): Eukaryota > Fungi > Ascomycota > Sordariomycetes > Ophiostomatales > Ophiostomataceae > Intubia > Intubia oerlemansii. Next base: position 17,678 of record JAGKRZ010000270.1, read on the forward strand.
GTCGTGTGAAGCATAGTTTACCTAGCCAATCACATCAGTCCATTTCTTGCAAGTGGTCGGCGGCCAAAAGTCACGTGAAATCTCTACAGTGATACAGTGATGATGGCGATGTGCATCGAATGACCTGCTTGGTTCGTCTTGTTGACAATTTTGTCGTCACAGTGGCAGATGAGATATAGTATACGGTATCTTGTTAAACGACATAAAAAAACACTACCTGCCAATGCATTGCTCCTTGCAAGACCCATCGTGACCAATCGTCTCAGCACAGGTGCGCATCCCTCCTCTGTGTATTGTGTGTGAACATGAAACGACTGGCGCCATGGCCTGCATTCCCTTTTCTTTCCCTTTAGAAAAAAAAAAAAATCAAAACAAAGAAAAAAGCCCTTATCTTCTTGTATCATTTCCTCTCTCGCCATGTTTACTTGTATGATTCCCTGTACATTCCCAGACAGATCATCTATTCTGTCCAGCCCATCATCTCCTTACGCATGAGGACGACTGGCCACCATGGCTTTGGGCGGCGACTCGACGACGACGGAGGTCATGGAGTCGGGCCGCTTTTCTGTGGCCGACGAGCCCGAAGTAGCGCGGAGGTCGTGCAGTGGTTGGGCATTGTTGTGGATATCGTCGTGGTCCGGGTCGTTGGGGAAGATGAAGCCGTCGTCGTTTTCATGAAGACTCTCCTTCTCGCCCCAATAAGCGTCACGGGAGAACAGCCGAAACACGGCAGGCTTTTTGCCAGCGGGCCTCCAGGTCCAGTATTCCTTGAGGTCGTACTCGCGTGGCTCAACAGCACCGCCCGTGATGCGGATCACGGCCCAGATCAGAGAATTTAGTGTAATGTACACAAAGAGGCCGGCCATCAGCCCGTAGGCGACGCTGTAGCTGAACGGCATAAAGGCAATTGTGACAAATGAGGGGATTGCGTCGCCAATGTAGTTCCAGTTGATAAACGTCACCTGCCGGATCATCAGGCACCCGACCAGAATGAGCGTCGTGCCGGTAGCCCAGGGCGGGATGGATGCAAAGATGGGCGCAAAGAAGACAGAGATGATAAAGCACAGTCCAGTCACAATGGCTGTCAGACCCGTGCGCCCACCCTCGGCGATGCCTGCACCACTCTCAATAAAGGCCGTCGACGGAGAGCAGCCAAAGAGCGATCCGATAGAGATGAAGACGGCGTCCGTGCAGTAGGCGATCGTGGAACGGGGGAAGTCGCCGTCGTCGCGCGTCTTGCCGCTGAAGCGAGCCATCGAGTAGAGCGTAGCCGTGCAGTCGACAATATCGACGTAGAGGAACGTGAAAAGCGCCATGGCAAAGTGGCCACCGTTGGCACCACTCAGATCCCACTCCTGGGCAGCGAGAACGTGCTTCATCGGGGTGAAGGCGACCACCTGCTTGAAAAAGTTCCATCGGGCATCTCCGTCGGTCGTGGAGGGAAAGTAGGTGACGGACGTGTCGCGGCTGTCGAGTTAGCAACCATTTTCAGGCTGGATCTAAATAGCAGTCGCAAACTTACGGCCATGAGATGAATGTTGTTAGAGCAATGCCGATGATGATGGCCGCCTTTACGCGGAAAGCCATGAGAACGGCTGTGACAATGCCACCAACAATGCCCAGCCACATCTAAGGCGTTAGCTGGCGTCTTCCTACATTTGAAAACACTCGGAGGCAACTGGGAACAAGCTCACCTTTGGACTTTTCATGTTGTTGCCCATGCAGGTGCCGTCAATGTCCAGGTCTTCACTCGGACAGCCAGCAATAGCGAGAGGAGTAGCGGCGCCGCCCGAGGTGATGATGCCAATGCCCGACGTGTAGGACATGCCACTGAGGGCAAGGAACATGCCGATACCGACACCGCTTGCAGTCTTGAGCGTCCCAGGAATAATTCGGATGAGCCATTGACGCATGCCGGTGAGAGCGAGGACGAGGAAGATGAAGCCTTCAACAAAGACAGCGGTGAGTGCGATGCGATAGGGAACGGGACCACGGCCGGCAACACCGACAACCTGGTATGTGAAGTAGGCGTTGAGACCCATTCCTGGTCTTGGACGGTCAGTAAAAAAATAAAATAAATAAAATAAAAAGAAGAAGACGAAAAAGAAAAGCGCATAAAAAATCACGACTTACGCCAATGCGACGGGCATGTTGGTGAGGAAGCCAAAGGTCATGGATGCGAGGCCGGACACGACAGCTGTAGCCGTGACAAAGTCTCGGTGAAGCTCTGTGGATGAGAATTAGTACCCTGCCAAATCAATTCACCTGCGGCCGATGAGCCTCTGGAGTCTTGTTCCTCTTACCATTCAGACAGACGTCGAAACTGGAGTCCAAGCATGATCCCTTATCGTCAAACTTTTTGCACTCGCAAGTTCCATTGGTGGCCGACAAAATAGAAGCCTTGGCAGTTAGTATGGCAGCCAAGGTAATACGATGAGAACGAAACAGATGCAAGACGTACGTTCACGGCAATAATGTAGGCCATGGTGGCAAAGGTAGTAAGGCCAGCACGAATCTCGGTTGCAAAGTTGGCGTGGCGAATCTCCTTGGGCTTGAGGGCTGTTAGATGTATGATCGTGAGGCTACCAAGAGAAAGAAAAGAAAAGGCAAAGAAATCATCGGACGTACATGGCCACAACCACGGAGACGAAAGACGCGGCCAAAGGTTGAGCGGTTGATGGCCTCATTGGTGTTGATAAAAAAGTCCTTGACGCGTCGAGTCATGCTCGGGGGCGTGCCCCTGCCAGGGGACATGCCGAATGCCATTGGATGCGTTGTTGATGTGATGCCGTGTTTGGATGCCAATGGCAGTCTGTTACGACGTTGATTTCACGTTGTTGGTTCACGGTATTTGTGTTGGAAAGAAAAGTGAAAGAATGGCTGCAAACAAGAGGGAGAACAAAAAAGATCAGTAACGAGAGACGTAAAGGAGAGAACTGAAAGGTGAGGGCGAGAGAGGAAAAAAAAAAAGAAAGGAGGGAAGGAAAAGAGATTCGACAGGTAGGTAGGGGAAAAAGAAAGAAAGAAAGCAAAAAAATAAAAAAATAAAAAAAAAGACAGCTCTCTGCCGGACTCGCGGGAGAATGGGAGTGTAGGACTCAAGACCGAACAGGACAACGGACAGGGACCAGGAGGGTGTTCGGGTTCCAGGTACGTGGCCGTTGAGGGAAGAGAAAAAAGATGAGGCAGAAGAGAGACACACAAGATACAGGGGGGGAAGGGACAAGACGACGGCTTTTGACTCCTGCCAGCGCGCACTGATGGTGACACGAGTAAAAATGCGAGGGTATATTGCCCGAGGAAGGAGCTCAGGATGCTGCATGCCAATCTATGCAAGAGGCGTCATCTGTGCGGCAGAGCGCAGGCGTAGAGTGCAGGGAAGACGCGACTGCTTATGGTCCCAGTATATCGTATGTCGTATGTAGCAAGCTGTAGATGTAGATGTGGCCGGACGCGACGGGTGCTAGATGTATATTACCATAAGGGGAAGGAGCGAACTTTCACGCAGACACAAAGAGGGAAGGAGCAATGGACAAGACGGAATAGCGTGAATTTTGCAGGACGTGCTGGCGAGAAAGTGAGAAAACGGTGAGGAAACCATTCACAGCGCAGACAGCGCGGACAGCGAAGACAGCGCGGACAGCAACCGTTGGAAATGGCCAAGATTGCGGATGGAAGCGTGGCGAGTGCATGGCGTGTATGGTCATGGCGTGTGTTCTACAGCCGGATGATCGCGTGCGCCATGCTGTGGCCATTGGGTGCAGTGCCAATGACATCAAGATGCACTTGCTCTCTTTGGATGCTTCCGATACCTCGACTTTTCTCAGCTCTTCGTCATCTTTTCTCTTTGTGCATCGTTCACGTGAATTTCGCCAATGTACTCGACACGAAAGCTTTCTCCATCCTGCTCGTCACCTCCTTGACGTACCCAACTACTGTGCTCTTTCGAAGAGGACCTGGGTGCTCTGCCAAAGGAACCTCTGGCTTCTTTTACAAACACGAGGGGTTGGTGATAAGTCGTCCCGCCTCCAGAGATGGGTTTCGATGTCTCTTCTTTGAATTTTTGCCCCCTATTTCTCAATGGCTTGTCTTGTGTCACGCTGTCGCATCGAGGTAAGCTCTCCGTCGAGGGACTTGAAGCCGCAAAGCAAAGACTCAATCTCTGTCTCTCATTCTCAAAACAATGTACTTGTCTGGAAGAGTTCTTATTTCCATCGGGGCCCGGCGAGATACAAAGAAGATCCTCCTGTGAATCCAGGTGAAAAGGTCTTCCTTCCGTTGGAGAATGCACTGCCGGCTGCATCCAATGAGGACGAGGCCATTGTTGTGTAACACCGCCATGGTGTGACAAGCGGCGGGGACATATCCTTTTTAGAGGACAAAAAAACAAAAAAAAAAAAAAAAAAAGGACGAAATAATTTTCTTTGCAATGCCTACCAGCTTCCCAAAATATTCCTGCCTTCCTGCTGAGCATTCTTTGAAAAAAAATACCTGACAGGGTCGCACAGAGTCGAATCGATCCTGCACACACGCATAGCCAATCCAAGAACTGCATTGGCTGCCCAGGGAAAGAACAGGCGAGTGCTGGCAACGCGCACCCGTGGCTTGTTGGACACGAGCAGCCGGGGAGGGACTGCAGAATCGGAACGTGTCTCGTGGGTCCTGTTCTCATGGCCCATCCCGCTGCGGTGTCTGTCTTTTGTGTCTCGCGGGTCTGCCTGTCCCCCTAAAGCCCCCCCAAGACATTGTGCTGCTGTCTCTGCTGTCGATCGCCAAGATCCTGGGAGCGACTGAGACAGGACTCAGCAATGAGGATATTTGTGTCTGGCCAGGGAAATTGGAAGCTTGCAATGAGGCTGCGATGATGGGCAGGGAACAGGACAGACGAGAAATTGAGAGGCGTTTGGAGCTGCCGTGCGAGTGAATATCTGAGAAAAATCTGAGGTAAAAAAAAAAAAAACCTCTGCCTTTCGAGCTCTCTGAGCTGCAGATGTGACAGCAGAGATCATGCCGTGCCGTCCGTTGGTAACCGTGAGGGCGTGCAACAGCTGCATAGTGACATAACATCCTTCTGGGCAGACAAATAACCGTCTTGTGCTTACCTTCTGCAGCCAGCACTTGTGCTGTACAAAAGTATTGGCGCGGCATGCATCACTGACCTGGTGGCCGGTGGTAGGTCACCTCAGGTACCTGGGCAACAAAAGGCACCGGAGAGAAGTAATAAGAAAAGCCACAGCACCCAATTTTTTCGAGTCCAAGAGCAGAACCTTTCCCGAGACAGAACGCCAAAATAGACACAGAGAGCGTGTGAGGTGCGACGCCGCATGGACCCGTCGTCAAGGGAACTGCTGCTGTCGAGAGAGTCAAAAAGACGCCTTCCCGTCCCGTTTGAAACATGCTGTGCGATAGAGATCAGGCAGAGGCGAGCCGACGATCGAGTGCTTCATGAATGGCTCTGGTTCATGGGCAGCAACAGGGGGTCTACAGCAATCTCTGGATAGGCTGTTGCACTGTCATCTGTTGTCAAAAGGGGTAAAAGTAAACAGTGTGCCCGGCTGCAACGGAACCTCTCCCGGCGCTTCTCAGCAAGAAAAGAAGATACTTACCAAGGTAAGGGAGTGACAAAAAGGAGGGGAAAGCCGGATTGCAAAAAGTATGGAATAAAAAAAAAGACAAAAATCGCCAAACATATTGCGTCGCCGTTTATCGAAACGCGTGTCGACGTCGCCGGGGTCGTGCAATCGGGTCTCGTCGATTTCTTGCCAATGGATCGATCACATCCGGTATTGCAGACGACCTATGATGGAGGAGTTGTTGTGCAGGCACGTAGACAATGCATGACGCTGATAAACGTTTGGCTTCATGAAGAGAGAGAGCCGGCAAAAATTGGCAACGTGTGTGGGATGCTCCTTCCTGCAGTCATTTCCTGCTTGGTCTTGCCCTCGGCCCTGCTCTCCTCGGGCAGGAACCATGCCGTGCCCGCTTGTCCATGCTTCTCGCCACACGAGGCAGGTACGACCTGTGTGCCAATCGCTCTTGCTTTGTAAAGAAAAGCACTGCCTTGCATGGAGTAGCCCTGGGGAAAGCACCAACGACGTATCTGCTACATCATGAAAACTGGCCCGAGCCGGCCTCCATTCCGATCTGCCTACAATACTGCCGTCGACGCCACCCAGCCAGATCCCGACACGCTCTTCCCCTCTTGTTTCCTTTTTTTTACTTTTTATTTTTTATTCTTCTCACATTTCTAGGATACGTCACAACTATTCTCTTCCGAGTCTGTCCGGGAGGTACCTCGGTCTAGTCCCAGAACTCACAGTCTTTTCCATTTCTCACTTTCACTTCAGTTTGAGTTCAGGCTCGCTCACCCATGTCATGCCTCCTTAACACCACATTTCTTGACTGTATTTTGTTCTCTTGGGTAGCTGGCACTCTCCAGTGAGCCGACGGAAAGCCTTTTCTGCCATTCGCCTCTCCCAACACTCTTCTCCTGCCTGTGGTACCTCTGATCGGCATTTTCCTTTCCTTCACCTTCTGTCTTTTTGCTTGTTGTTTCTGTTTCTTTGCCATTAGTCCTTGCCTTTATTCTTCCCTCTTGCTGTTTCGCTTCTTCCATCTATTTCTCCTCTTCCTTTTTTTAAAGCGTCTCGTTCTCTTACCGCCACTTTGTGACACCTTGCTTCTGCCTCAATATCTCACGCATTGGTTGCTCTCACTTTTCCGCTACAAAACGCTCACGATCACAGAGCTTTCTTCTCGCCAGTATCGTGCATTTTACCTGCGTTCCATTCCACTTGTCCAAAGCACGTCCTGGACGATAGTTCTTCGTCATTCCTCGCTCCCTGTCGCCCTGTTCAGCTTCAAAAAATCGACAAGACAAAAAGAAGCAATAATGAGCCACGCCCCTGTACGCTGACGACCAGCCTCTTGACAGAGACACGTTACACACATTACGCACGTTGATTGCTGGATGTTTATGTTTTGATCATTTCCCTTTCTGATTTTTTCCCTACCCCCTGCTTGTCGGCCCTCTTTCTCAAACATCCGCAACATCTCTCGCCGAGTTTTTCTTCAGTAAGCGCACAGAGAAAAGGCCGAGCGTTCAAGAGGCCGAACCAAGCAAATTTTCTGCTCGCAACGAGGCACTCTGTTTATCTCCGCCTGCCGTGTGTTCAGATACCGGTCAGGGGCTGCCGCTGCAGCACTGTCACCTTCCTCTGAACCGCTTGGGCATTACTCAAGCAGCAACCGTCCGCCGTCGATGATGACAGAATCCGCGGAACCTGCATGATCACCAGCCTATGAGTTTTTTACTGGAAACAAACCTCAGCAGCTACCGGCCATGTTTGACGTCGTGTGGGCTAATCCAGAACGCGAGCTTGTCGGCCAGCGAAAGGCCCGGAAGGAAAAGGAGCGGGACCGCGACAAGTCCTATAGCAGCGGCAGCCGGTCGATAGCATCCGCCGACTCCGAGGGATCGCTCAAGGGAAAGAAGCCGCAGAGCTTCCTCGACTCCATCCGCCGCAAGAAGAAGGGGAAGACCAAGGAGACCGCCTCGGTGTCCACGAGCTCACGCCTCTCTGGGTTTAGCGAGCCAACAGAGGAAAACAGAGACTCCCTCGTTCTCACGCCCAGCTTGGCCTCGGCTCACGCCAGCTCGCCCCAGTCCGCCCGTGACGGAGACTCGGCACTACCGCGGGACCGGTTTGTCGACACAAACAGCTCGCACGACTACTCTTCACAGGATGGTATGGTGCGACAGGCTGGAAAAGAAAACAATGTGCTAGATTCTGACGCTGCAGTTGACTCCATCATATCAAAATGGACGATCCCCAACTCGCTGGCAACAATGCTGTCTTTGGACGAGGAGACAGGTCTCGAGCTGCGCCAAAAGCGCAGCCAGACCACCATCTCCACCGCGCCCATCGAGAACGAAGTTGTCCAGACTCTCGTGCGGCACCGTGCCGGAACAATGGCTACCGATGGTGTCACGCCCAGTTTGCGGCACCAGTACCGGGCCGGGGAGGAAGCACCAGGACCTTCACCCATCCCTCCCCTAACGCCAACACAATCGCCGCAAAAATCGTCAGTTATTCACTTCCTCTTTGTCTTTCACTTCTTTTCTCACTTTTTTAAATTTTGTTTTATATATTCTCATGATTCCAACCTCTAACAATTAAACAGGTTAAGATCACCGCTCACACCCGCCAGTTTGGCTCCGTCCCGCGCAAGATCCCGGCGAAAAGCTATGAGTCCACCCCACGTATTCATCCCACAGCCGCCCAACAAGAAAGTTCACGATCCATCCCTCTCTACCACATCTACCGAGAGCCGTCCACTCTCGGCGCGAAGCTCACCGGCTTCGTTGAATCCTACTGAAGCATGGGACCTTAACAACTTACCAGCACCTCTGGCAGCAGCCGTCGCTGCACACCTCGGGGCCCGGTCACCGTCAGGAACAAGCTCGGACGAAACGGGAGGCCCGTCGTCCAGTACTTCACATGAGGATCCCTACCCTGCCCTCTCACTAAATCTGTCAGGAGTTCAAAAGGAGATCCGCCAGATGGCGGCTGCCGACGAGGAGACGTTCTGGCTCCGTCTGACAGAAGAATGGGGTACGTGGACTGATGCAGCTCTCTACCGCGAGATTGAGATGAAGAAGAAGCGATGGCTTCTCTCTGCACTCTACAGTATCAGTCCAACACCCCGTCCCGGCACCGAGCGCGTCGTGGCAGAAGAAAGACGCATACTCGCCTTTTTCGAGACAATGGGTAAGCTAATCAATAAGCTGTTTCTCTGAGCGGAAGGTTTTTTTTCTCTCCCCTTTTGATTTCATTTATCTATATTGCCTGGGTAGCTGACATTGCTCTGCAAAACTCGCAGCTACGACATCATACATTGCAGCACTTCACGCCGATGTCACCGTCCAACATCTTGCACCGAGCCCTCTCACGAGCAACATGTTCCCCAACGTAGTACCGGTTCCGTGCACGGCCTCGCCGTCGGACGTACTCTCCTCCACACCGCCCCAGCTCTTCTCGGACATTTACGCACAGTCGCTGCCCGTTCTTGTCTCGGCCAACCACCTTCCCGTTGTGCTACGCTACATGCACCGCATCCTAAAGCCGCACGGCACGCTGCATCTGCTGCTGATAGACCCATCCCCCATGCGCAGTGTCACCGGTCCCAAGATGCAGGCGTGGCTCGACGAGCATCTACTGCTCAATCTTGAACGTCTATTCCGCTGCACCAATCCGACAAGACTCTTTCCGACATGGCTGCGAGATGCCCATTTGCAGAGTAGCGGCGACGCACGGGTTGTCTGCAGCTTTGAGGCATTCTTTGACAACGACGAAATCAAAGACAGCGAGGTACAAGACAAGGAAAAGAACGGCCATGGTGATGGCCAGCAGACATCACCAACAGACACAGGCCCAAGCCATGCTGCAACAACAGCAGCAGCAGCACCATCAACAGCGGCTGGTACGCCAAAGCCCACGGATCCAGCAGGTCTGTCAGGCCCGAGTCCAGAGACAAGGCGACTCCGCATGCTGGTCGGCCAGAAGCTGTGGCAAGAGATTTGGGGACCGTACGTGACGGCGGCAAAGTGGTGGTGGGAGGATGAAGAGTGTCGAGAGGAGTGTCTTCGATTGGGGACGGTGTGGGAGTACCATTTGGTGTCGGCTGTGAAAAAAGTACGATACATGGGCCAACCGCCGTGAAAGTATTGTATCTCCTCTGCTATCTTTATTTATCTCTCTGTATTTCATAACAAGTTTTTTTTTCTCACTTTATTTTATTTCATTCGTCCTCTTGGTGCATATGAAATGACCTTTCATGGCGCGATGAGCACAGGCCTTCTACGCCCACATGTTTCTGTTGACTTGGGTAGAACAGTTCAAATTCTACAACCACAATGAGCCTGCTTGAATACTTTGAGCTTCCAATATTTGACAAGCAACGAGCCTGTAGGCTTGAGCGATATTCAAAACAAATAAGGATCCAACCCACATTGCGGCAAATTGATTCAAACTTTGAGAAGCAAACCCAACCTTTACTGGTGCCATCATTGTGTAGAAATTATGAGAGTAATAACAATAGAAATAATAAATTGGGTATACTTATACATGTGTCGAAGAGGTAAGGCAAACAAGTAGCGGACAACACCTACCAAATGGCATATTGTGTTGTCCGTGTTCCACTTGGGAATAAGCGAAATAAAAAAAACAATAAAAAAATAAAGGACGCAGAGAACCATCCGAGATAGAGCTGACCGAATGATAAAAAAAAAGATAAAAGAAAGACATGAAGAAAGCCTCGCTGTTGAGCATAGAGGGTGTGGGGTAACATGAATAAAAAATAAAATATAAAAGAAGGACAGAAACATAAGAGCTCCAGGCGCCGTCTGGTCGTATCAAAACAAGGAAACAGCAAAGAAAAAAACGGGGAAGCATACAGCGAAAGGGGGGGTGAGACATACACGAGCGTAAGAAGAGCAGGAAAGAGGACCCAACCGGGAAAAAAAAAACGAAAAGAAAAAAAAAGGCCCAAAAGAAACAAATCAAAAAATAAACAAAACAAAAATTGGCACCAATTTCTTTTCTTTTATTTTTCAACGGGCCATCTTGAGCTCCCGAACGCTGTCGGTTGTCTCGTACTTTTCAAGGCGATTGCCGCGGCCGCCAACCATGTCGTCGGTGAGGTCGTCGCTGTAGGTAGTGCTGTTGTTCGAAGAGTAGACACCGTGCTTCTGGGCAGTAGCGCCGAAGCCGTCGCCGAAGCTGGACTGGCGCTTGTAGTGACCCGTGGGCATGGAGGTCAGCGGGTTACCGGCAATGGACGACTGGCGGCTGGCGCGGCGGTCGAAGCCAAAGATGCGGCCGGTGATGATGTCGTCGAAGAGGGCCTTGCAAGCGGTCCACGAAGTGACAATGTAGATGATGGCGTTCCAGAAACCCTGGAGGGGCAGGACGAAAGCGCTCATGTACTCGAGCGACAGGGAGATCCTGTTGGGGTGGACGACGGAAAAGACACGGTTGGCACTCGAAGGGATCCAGGTGACAAGCATGGCCGTGAAGAACAAGATGGCACACTTGGTGTAGGACCAAGCGGCGTTGTTCGCTTCGTAGGCAGCGCGGCGGCGGTTGCGCTGGTTGTTAGCCTGGCGCTTTCCGCCCGAGCGCATGTTGTTTCCGGTCATGTTGCCGATGTTGCCGTAGGTGCTAGACATGGGCTGGATGGACGGGGCCATGCTGGTAGACTTGGTGTGGTCCTCGACGTCGGCATTGTCGCCGTGGTCCTGGATGGGAAGATCAAGCTCAACATCATCGTTGGCCGCGCGCGGCATGTTGGCGGCCGTGTCGGGGCGCTTCTTGGACGAGATGGTGACAGAGTAGGCCGGGTTCGAGGTAGACTGGCGGCTGCGGCCGGGGGACTGGGGCTCCGAGGTGCTAAAGCCGTTGGGGTCACGGCGGCCGAGGGGAGACAGGTCGATGGCAGCGCTGCCATTGTGGGCGTGGCTGCCGATAATCTCGGTGGTGACGTGGACTTCCGTGGTCTTGCTGGAGGCGAAGAGGTCGTTCATGGGGGGCAGAGGCTCGGGCTCGTGGCCGCGGGTGTAGTTGAAGTCGCGGAGCTGCTTGCGCTTCTTGTAAATCTCACGACCGGCACGGCCGTAGATGAAGAAGGTGACGAGAATGACGACCCAGACGGGGCCATAGAAGGCGATGATGCGGAAGATATCCCAGTTGCCACTGATCCAGCACCAGAGCACGGCGTTGCCGTACATGCGGCCCTTGCTGGGCGTCTGGACGAAGCAGAAGACGAGGGCGATGATAAAAGGTATGCCGTAGCAGCAGAGGAGATAAGGGATCTCCATCCGACGAAGCTTCTGGGCATCAAACTTGTAGTAGAAGGTCAGGTACACATTGATGGCCATGGCAAGTGTCCAGTAGGCATCAGCAGGCATGAACCTGGACCAATGTCAGTAGCTGAGACGAGAAAGAAACCCAAAAAATCAAAATTGAGAAATCAAAGACGGGAAGAGGGGAGGTGTGTGTATCTTCTCCCCTTTGTACGGAATGCTCTTACATTTGAATCAGGAAAGCCTGGAGCATGCATCCGGGAGACAGGAGCTCGGTGATGTAGGAGCGGGCTATTAAGGTGGCAACGTTGGTCATGAGGTTTCCGAAGGAGGCGTAAAACACGAGACGGTTGATGGGCTTGTGGAAAGACTTTGAGATACTGAAGGTGCCGATGATGATGACACAACCGAGAAGCGAGAGGACAGAGCACACACGCTCAGTCGTGGTGATGCCATTGTAGTCGGAGTCTGTTAGGTCTTTGACTTCCATCGTGGCGGTTTATGTCGAAGACAGTTGGCGAGTGTATAAGAGAATGGCGGTTCAATGTCGACAGAAACGAGTGAAGGAGTGAAGCTGGCGTGCTTCAGAAATGCCGAACTTTCCAGAAGCAACAAAAAAATGAATGAAGATACGCGTTAACCAAAAGTAAAAGAGTGATGAAACAATAGTAAGGACTGTCGTTGACGATGGTGTCGATGGTGATGTCGAGATGGACGTCTTGGCAGTCGGTCGTATCTAGAAAGAAACACAAGACCAACAAACGGAACGATGGACAGATGAGACGACAAGAACGCACGGGGACCAGCGTAGCAAGCAGGACAACGGAGAAAAAGAGAAAAGGAAGAGAGAGGCCAAAGCAGAATCCACTCCAAACGGCAAGGCCCGGTGATATATGTTGGGTGTGAGAGGGGAGTGTGAGCGAGTAACAGAGTATGGTGGTTGGTAGTTGGAGCGGAGGGGTGAGAAGAGGGAAAGGATTAGCAGGAGAAGGAGGGGGATAACAAGCCGAAGGAGTCAAAAGAGATGATGATGAGGGAGGCAGGGGTGTGTCTTTTTTTGCCTCGTTATGGCTTCTGCTGCGCCGTACGCGTAACTCTTTTGCAGATTTTGAGGGGCATCGACGACGAACCCCTGGCCGGCCGCCGCGGAGAGGACCAAGTGAATACAACCCTTCCCAGGTTCCTACTCGTAGGCTCCCAGTATCCCAGGTCCCGGGTATGGGAGGCAAGTCGAGGCGTGCATGAAAAAAGGAAGCAATAAAAGACCAAAAAAAAAAGGAAATGATGGGTGAGCAGAGGTATTCCTCAGTGCCATGGGGCTAACTCGATTAGACCACATCGAGTGCTGGCCAAAGAGGAAGGAGCGACCAAGGCAATGGGCACCTGCTAGTAATGGTAGGGGCGTCAATGCGACGCTGTGCATGTACATGTACGATAGGCGCATAAAGGGGGGCTACGTTGCGACGGTGGAAGTCGTACGGTACTGGCGTGTCTGACGGAGAGGGCTAAAATGAGAAGAAATAAAAACGACGATTACTTTTTGCGCACAATTTTGCGCGAGTATTTTGAATAAGCAAGAGGATGCCTGAAGAGTTCGACGCCGTTTGACAGCCAGTGACGAAGCAATGAATGGCTGGCCAGGATAGGAAGGAGCGGCCAAAGTGAGAGCAAGCGCGCGTCACAGGTTAGGAAGGAGCAGTAGGGCAGACGTGCAGGAAAGGGAAGGAGCTGGCCTGGTGCTCCATTGCACATTTTCACTGTGAATGGGCCGTCTAGTGAGCACGGTGAACTGCACAAATGTACGAGTATCCTATCAATGCGCGATACAATGGGCAATGGAGATTTTCATGTTGGCGGCGGCTATTCCATGACCCGTTTGCCTCTTCTCTTTTTCCAACTATGAATGCGGGTGTGAGGTCTGTCATTTTGAGACATGCGCAGGGTTCTTCTTTCAATTTTTCTTGTTTCTTTTTTGCCCTGCAGGCCTTCCCCGGAGCCCGCATTCTTGCAGGACGCCTGTCGAGTTATCTGCCGTTGGACACGGTGCAAGTGGCCTGCAGTTGTCCACCATCGACGAGTTCATCCGTTCCCCGTTGTCGTTGTTAAGCGGCAGGGATCAGGGATCTGTAGCACATGGGATGGAGCAATGTCACTAAGTACCTCCGAGCTACCTGAAGAAAGTAAGTTTAGCCCGAATTCCGCAACTGTGACTACTTTTGCCAGTGGAAGAATCTCCCCAAACAGCGAGCTAGCGGGAAAGCTGGAAGCGCTAAAACGGCCTGGACCTGGGGAAGAGGCACAAGTAAAAAGAGTACATTCCACATGTACCCTTGTACAGGAACGCTGAACGATGCCTCGGTGCTTCGCACCGCGAGGTCACATTTTTTTCATGGCAAAATACAACGTCAGAGATGCATACCACCTTGCTCATCCCCTTTGTAAAGGGGGCATTTGTCAGGGGTACGGAGGGCCCGTGCTGTCCACATTTTCATGCGATCGTCGAGTTTATGGGGCAGCAAAAAAAAGGAGTTTTGTTTGAGAGTGAAGCAAGAAACCTTCTTTTTTTTTTAAAAAAAAAAAAACCCTTGTTTTCTTTTCTTCACTCTTCCGTTGGTTCTCTTTCACCATCCTCACCGAACCCACTCTCCTGTTATTTCCTGCACTCTTGCCACTTATCTCAGCTCTTCGCACAACCATGGTACACTAGTGAATGCAATTGGTTTGCCTCCGCACGTACCAGTTACTCGTAGTGCGCACGCTGCAATGTGTGAGCTCGTAATACTCGCGAGCCACAAGACGGCCCGTTTATCAGACGAGCGTGGGTCGTGGCTTGCAGACTCGATTCTCTGCATGACAAGAGCCAAGAAGAGGAGGCGGGGCGACGGCGCTGGAGGACCATGTTCCCATAGGCTAAATACGACGTTGTGTGCATATCGAGGACGCCTGCCCCCAAGCGAGGTAGGTACAAGATACATGTATCTTACATGTACTCGTATGAAAGTTCAACCGGCAAAGTCAAAGTACTCCGCTCGTGTCACTTGTCAACGGCCCGCTAGCCTGTCTCTCACTAGCCCAAGATGTTGAGATTTGCACAACACTGTGGACGTTCTGCTTTCTTTTGTCTGATCTTTGCTTTTGCAGTCAGGCGAGTCTACGGTTTTATTGTCAAAAGGTCCCATCTACTCCATTTGTCTGTCCTTGATTTTAAGTAGGTAGGACAAAAAAAGGCTTAATACAATGTGTAATAAATAGGGCCCAAATGGTTCGGAGATGTGAAAGACGGGAGAAAAGGTGGGCAAACTGGAGTCGGGGAGGAAAAATTAAAAAGAGGGAGAAAAAGACGTGAGGAGAAAAAAAAACGAAACCCCCAATTGGACGGGGGGGAAACCTTGCAGTTCGCGCAGAAACAAAAAAAGGAATAGCGATCAACGGGGAAACCCCTGCGGCATTGGCCGAACTGTTTTATCCCCTTGCGTCTGGTGAAGAAAAACGGAGAGCCACTGTCCGCGCTGCCGGGCACCATGCTAAAATAATTTCCAAAAGGAAGCAAAATACACAATGTAAGATACATGTAGATAAACACTGTCTGTTGAGAAAGTCAAAAAAGGGCCCAAGGTATTCAAGGCAGTCGGTGTCGATCTGGGGATTTTTCCAGTGCCTACGGAGTACATGCACGTTTATTTCGTTAAAAAACAAAAGTTTTGAGTTTTATGTGTATTAATGATTTTTTTTTTCATTGCCTTTTCCTGGTCACCTATTGGAACCAAGCTTCGGATAGTATGCAGGCATTTATCTCCGGACTTCAAGCATGGACGTTTTAGATAGCTTGCTACACGTATCTTACATTGCCGCGGTTGGAGTTTCGTCATGCCCCGTCAGGAGCTCAGCAAAGACAGGGCATCTTACAGGGACAAGATGCATTTTGGTCAGGGCATGAAACGGATCGACAACTGGCCAGGTTGGGCCCCATTTGTTTGTGATGGGGAATAAACAACAGGAAATGGCCAAAAAAAAAATCAGCACTTCGGGGAATCAAAATGAACCTTGCCTACGAGTAAAGATACATGGTATCCTACCTATGTAATTGTGCGAGTTGAGTTTTAAGTATTTTGTAGACATGGAGGAAATGTGCCCCCCCTGTTCCCTGTGTCCTTGCTGTCAAAAAAGGAAAGAGGCCCGGACAGCAACGCCTTGACCATAAACGGCCAGAGTCGCGACGGAGAAAGGCCCTGGCTTCCAGTAAAGACTACTCGTATTCCCGCTATTCGGCTGACCCCTGTCTCTTTGCCTCTCTCTCACGAGTAGGATATATGTATGTTTCCCGTGTTCATATGGGCACGAGTATGTCCGCCTGTACTCGTGATGGCCTACCTGTACTGTGAATTCCGCTCCTACCCACAAGAATCACGTGCAGGCAGGATGGCCGAGTGGTTAAGGCGACAGCCTCGAAAGCTGTTGGGTTCGCCCGCGTGAGTTCAAGTCTCACTCCTGTCGCATACTTTTTTTTGTGCTGTTTCAAACACCACGATTGAAGTGCAAGCGTCCGAATTTCTTTCTTAATTTATTTTTTAGTACATGTAGACTAAAAATACATTGAAAATGACCTCCGTTTTGGTAGACTGTAAATGTACGAGTTTTGGGATTGATTTGCACTTTTGGTGACATCGTGTTTTTTTTTTTTTTTTTTTTCGGAAAATGAGGTCCAGGCTCCGGTAAGCAAACACGATGTACTTTAATGTATCTCTACACTAAACAGCTACTCTAAGTACCAGAAAATACATATACCTGCCGTCATCTTGTAGTCGTACTCGAAGCGGACTCGAAGTTGACTCGAGATACTTGGAACAATGTATTATGATTCACTTGTAAATATGATGTATCTCATTGACCTGCTACTACCATAGGACTACTTTGTATGAAGTAAAAAAAAACTTGGTTCACGCAAAAAAAAAAAAAAATTCTTCACAACTCGCCTCCACCGTTTTGGATCCTGTGACCACCCTTTTTCATCTCATCGATTGCTGAAGCTCTTTGTCCCTACGATGTACTTACCTTTCAGAGACAAAAGCATAATGCGACTAAAATATACACACAAAGTATTCCATCTCCTTGTCTTGTTCATTTCCGGGCAAAATACTGACGCGTCCCAAATACATCAAAAAGATGGACATGCCGCCATAGCCAACACAGTTGAGGCTCAGGCGATGTCCAAAGCGCTTCGCTCTCAGATGAGATCTCGACACGATGGCGGACGCTTGGCTGGTCCCGGGAGCGTCGGCAGTTGGCGGCAGCAAAGAAAGATACAATAATACGTAAAGCACGAGTATCCATTCGAGTACTCGCAAGGTGTAAGTACAAGGTAAGATACGGTGATGGATTTTTTTGCCGATGTGGCAGAGCACGGTCCAAGAAGCCTCCTTTGCCAAATCCTTCCTGTTGGATACTGTTGGTAGCACAAACTCACACTGGGTGCTTGCTGTGATCTGTGATCCATGCCCCGGAATGGCTGTTGGACGCCTTGAGAACCTTGAAAAGCGCTCTGCGCAAAAGCCCTGTTCACGATGTGCCGTCTTGGCACCCCATTTCGTCGTTAGTATACATGGATCGTCCAGAGCTGAACAAACCTGGGGAAGTGCATCACCCAAGACGACCCATGATGAATTCTTGGGAATACTTTTCCCGGGTTAAATGCGTTTGCTGTCCACCCCCCAAAAATATTCGCCAAAGGTATTGGTCATGATGGATTGGCGCTCAATGTAAGATAGTCGTAAGGACGCTCTGTATTCTCAAAACGGCAGCACTTCGTCCATCTCTGACCACGGGGTTTGTCTAACCCTGAAAGGGGGCTGACGGAAACAAGTGCACGTACGGTGTTTGAAGAGTTGCATACCTCTTTTGGGGCACCATGTCCTCGGGCAGCCTTTGTCTGCTGTGTGGTAGCAAATACTACCTCGATGTTATAGTTGCGTCGTATTCACCTCAGGGACGCATGCACGAGCCAGGGGAATCGCGTCTGGCCATGTCCAGCGATTCCGTCGGAGAGTTTCCTGAAGACTACGGAGTACATGTACGAGTACAAATATTCAAAGGGATGCGTGCTTCCGTGTCGTATTTCGTGTGTGCTCCCTCCTTTTTGTCGCGTGCCTTTTTCAACGCGAGGGATAAAACGTACAAAACAAAGCTCGGAAGACTGTTCCTGAATTCTGCATTCACCAGTTACGCAACTCATAATTAGCAGAATCAATTTTGTGTTTTGGTACGTAATGGAAGGCTGTCTATAGCGGCAATTCAACCGGATACCCGCGGACTTCTTTTGCTATTCGTCTCGATTCGTCCATCATTGCTTGATTGGGAAGGGCTGTCGTCCCCTATCCCAATTTATTCGTATGTGCTACAACGGCTGTCCAGTTGGCTGCCCAGACAAAAAAAAAAGCCAGAACGAAAGAGTGTGGGGAGAAACAAAATGACAGTCGAAAAAGCAATAAGCATCATTTGTACGAGGTCGCGTAAAGGTTCAAATAATGAAGCAATCATTACACGGGAATACGAGTAAGAAACTATATCAAGTAGAAAAACCAAGACTTCAACCGGCGACCTTCGGGTTGGAGCTTATTTAGGAAGTGAATGAGCTTGTATTGCCCCGTCCAAAAGTGAGATCAGCATGACTTTGACAAAAAGGGTGATCCTGGACCTACCTACGGAGTACTCGTAGACAGAAGAGCCGGCGCTGTTGGATGCACATCACACTTCATACCTCATACGAGTTGGATCAACATGGAGTGCATGTATGGACAACAAAACACGGCAGACGACACGCGGCAGTTGAGTGAGACTCGTGTAAAATCAGATGAACAACACAACACCTCTGTACCCGACTTTGCTGAAGAAGGAAGGGAGACATCCCATTCTACAGCGGCAGCGGCCGTTTAAAAATTGATATGAACGTAAAACTATCGAATTCTGAATATCGTAGGTAGTGAATACATAAAAAGGGAAAAGATAAAAAGTCATCATCCAAAAACCTAGGTCCAAACATGTGCGCCATCATAAACATAAAAATACAGATGCAGAAAAAAAAGGAGGAATAAAGCAATAAAGAATCCACAGAACCAGAAACAATCTCTAGAATTTTACCGTGGAATCACAAAACTGGATGTCCACACGAGGCAGTTTGTTTCACCGACGCCTCCGCATCACGCGCGAGAGAACACCCTGCGAGCTGCTATCGTCAGTGCTGCTGACAGTGCCGGCGGCGTCGTCCACAATGGCACCGTCCACCGACTTTTCAATGCCGTTGTTGCCGAGCAAAAAGTCGCCAAAGTACTTGACAGCACTAAAGACCTCCTCGCCCGTCGGCACAATCTCGCTGCTCGGCAGCAGGAAGCCGTAGCTGCCCGTGTCGCGCAGCTTGATCTGGTAGCTGTACTTGGCACCCATCTTGTGGTAGAACCAGTCGAGTGCCGATCCGCCGCCGTTGCCGCTGCTCTCGTCATCATCGAGCACGCTCTCGCAGGCCCCCATGACATTGTACGTCTCGCCCGTCGTCAGACGGATCGCCTTGGCCAGGCCGGCCGCGAGCTCCTCGAGGTTCTCGAGGTTGGGTGGCGCCGCACCGCACGAGTAGGAGAACGGGTACAGGATGTCCTGGGCGTAGGCGTGCAGGTCAAGATAGCCGACAAACTCGACGTGGTTCTCCTCAACCTGACTGCGCGCCCACTCGGCCAGCGTCTGCGCCTCGACCGCCTGGAAGGCAGAATCGCCACCGTACGACTCGGAGCAGGGCTCGCGGTGTGCCGGCTTCTTCTTGTCGCCCTTGCTGCCGTCGTTGTCGCCGCTGTAGCCCCATTCGTAGCCAAAGGCGTGGTCCAGGTCGTAGCCGCGGCAGTAGCGGAAGCTCGTCGTCTGGCGCGTCTTGCGCCACAGCCGGTCCGTCTCCCACGTGTACTGGTAGCCGTCCGGGTTGACAACAGGCACGAGGATAATGTCAAAGTGGTCAATGAGCTTGGTAATCATGCCGGCGTGGCCGTAGCCGTTGATGAGCGCCCACGCCACATAGCTCACCGAACTCGACGAGATCCATTCGCGCGCATGGAGACCACCCGTGATGAGAATCGTCTGCTTCTTCTTGACGTTGTCGTCATCTCCCGCCTTCTTCTTGCCCTTCTTGTCCTTCTTGCTCTTGTGGTGCTTGCCCTTCTTGTCTTTCTTGCCCTTCTTGTCCTTGTGGTCCTTGTGGTCCTTGTGCTTCTTGTGACCCTTGCCGATCTCCTTGGGCTCATCCGAGCGCAACTCCAAGTTGTTTCCATCATCAGGATCCTCAGGCTGCTCAGGCTTCTCGGGATCTTCCGGGTCTTCGGGTTCCTCGGGCTCCTTGGGGTCCTCGGGCGCATCGTGAGGAGTTGTGCCAACACGAAGGCCGTAAATCTGGCGTCCCTCGGCCGACTCACCAACAGAGATGACGTTGGCAAAGGGGAACATGACGTCGAGCAGCTTCATCCACTGCACAACCACCGGGTACGGCTGGAAGTCGCGGAAAAAAATGTTGTCCGTGCCGCCGCCGCCAGTAGCAGTGACGGCGTTGTCCATGGTCAGGAAGGACGGAGCCAGCTTCTCATCCACGTCGACATCGGGGTACGTGTTGCGGATCGCCGTGGCCAGGTCGGGCACGAGCGGCGCAAACGAACGTTGCAGGCTCCTGGGCAAAAGAGACAGCAGCGAGGGCACGTCCTCCTTGTCGAGAAGAATATCGACAGTACCGCTGCGGTTGTCAAAGCCCCAGACGTCGAGGAACATGCGCTCGGCAGCCGCCGCAAGCGCCGTCGTCTCGTCGGCCGTCATGACATTGAAGCGGATGACGGTCTGCTTGGCGTACCGAGCCGAAGACGCAGCGGCGTGCCAGTGCGTCACCTCGGTCTCGCTTCCACTGTCGCTGCGGCCAAAGAACCAGTCGGCAACAGTATCACGCAGCCATGAGAGGCGCATAAACGGAGGAAGCGTCCAGGCGCCACCATATTGGCCAGGCTGCTCAATGACATGGCCAGAGTGCGCGGGGCTCACTGCAGCGGCGGAAGGCGACGACAATGATAGGAGAACAAAGAAGAGCGCCGGTATGAGCGGCGCAAGGCTCGCGAACTGTGTCCTCATTTTCGCAAGAGGTGCGGCGGGGTGTGACTCCGCGGGAGTTGGCCGATGCGATTAGATTGTTGTTTCGATTTTGATGTGGGAATTGTCTATCAAGGCGACTTTCTCTCAGTTGTGCCAGGGTCCCAACGGTCCACACGGCAGTCGATTGTATGGCAATTCGAGAATTGACAGTATCAATCTCTCGAGAGTCGTCCTCCGTAGGTAGTTAACTACCGAGTAGGTTTTTGCTGGATTCCGTTTGTGTTTCACCCGAGGATGGCCTCGAGGTCATTGAGAAGACGAAGATTTCCAAGAAAGCGCAATTCATAGATGGTTTATGTGGGGCACTTATCCAACGATCTCACCCTATGCAAAAAGCTGCAAGCGGAAGAGTACTCGTAGGTAGGTGGCTCCGACCAATCGGCGGCTGTTTTAAAGAGAAGCCTATGGGTGAAAAGTGGGCCACTGGGCCAGCGAAAGCAGAAAGTGGTAGAATAGCGGGTTCCCGGCAGAGAGCGTCATCAAGAATTTTTGCACCGCCACAGATAAGGCTGGCACAAGCTGTGGCTTGATACTGGGCCTTGGCCTGCGTCACAACGACAGCTCTTTTTTCGTCTTTTTTTGGGGATACGAGATAAAAAAATAATAATAATAAAAATACAACAAATATTCGAGGGCAGAGAGAGATATAAGACGCCGTTTTTTATTCTCTATATTGAACGAAAATGGCAGTCCGGGCAGCTATGGCCAAGCCCGCCTCGTCGGCGTGGTCGGCAATCTCTCGTTTCGGAGGCATCACGGGTTTCTCGGCTCCGATGATGAGAAGAGCAACTCTGGCACAGGTCGCAGCACGTTCGTTTGCATCGTCGGCAGCAGTCCGGAGCAGCGGCTCTGGAGATGAGCCCGTTGACCTGGTGTACGATCTGCACAAGCCTGAAAAGCCGATTGCCGACGACAAGACGAAGCCCATTCTCTTTCTGCACGGTCTGTTTGGCTCCAAGAAGAACAACCGGACCATGAGTAAGTAAGTTCAACCATGGGAAACGTCACGGCTGCTGCTTGCATCCATGGTTCTTTTTCGTTGCTGACCATTGAGGTTCCTGGCGCACGATCTCGGACGGTCGGTGTATGCTCTGGTAGGTTTTTGCCTGTCGTTGATGCCGTCTCTTAAAGAAGTCTTGTCTGACAACATCTAGGACTTGAGAAACCACGGCGACTCGCCACATGTCCCTCGCCATGACTACCTTGCTCTGGCCATGGATGTGGCGGACTTTATCAAGAAGCACGACCTGCAGCAGACGACCGTCATTGGCCACTCCATGTAAGTTTGTGCTCCCACTCTCCCCCCTCTCTCTCTCTCCATCTGTCTCCCCTTGCTTCGCTGTTCAGCTCTGACCATCAAGGGGTGCCAAGACAGCCATGACGCTGGCACTCGAGACGCCCGATCTCGTCGAGGACATTGTTTCCGTCGACAATGCCCCCGTTGATGCCGCACTTCTGAGCAGTTTCGCGCGGTACGTTCGCGGCCTCAAGGAAATTGACCGCCAAGAGATCACGCGCCAGGCCCAGGCCCACGCCATCCTGGAGCCGTACGAGCCGTCGCTGATCATCCGCAACTTTTTGCTCGGCAACATGCACCGCGTCAAGCGTCCCGGTGCGGAGGAGGGCAGCAAGGACACAATCCTGCAGTTCAAGGTGCCCCTCGACATTCTGGCCAAGAACCTCGACAACCTGGGCGACTTCCCGTTCAAGGACCCGTCAGCCGTTCGCTTTGAAAAGCCAGCACTGTTTGTGCGCGGCACTGAGAGCACGTATGTGCCCGACGAGACGCTGCCCGTTATTGGACAGTTCTTCCCTCTGTTTGAGCTTGTCGATATCAAGGCTGGCCACTGGGTCGTTTCGGAGAACCCGCAGGACTTCCGGGAAGGTGAGTTTGTGAATAAAACGAGAGAAAGCCTGAGATGCGTGCGTGCCGTACTGATATTGTTTAGCCGTCGTCCGCTTCCTCACTCCCAAGGAGTAAGGAGGTTGTTTTCAAAGGGTGACCTGTTCTGACTCGCTGTCAGCATAATTCACCCAAAAAAAAAGAAGAAGAAAAAAGCATAGCGACCCAAAATCATAGACAAAAGTTATATAGAGTTTCCCATAGACATAGAGAAAAGCAATTTCAAGCATCACTTACCTTACATTGAAAGTCCCGGTTCAAATAAAGCTGTCAACAGGAACATCCTGGCAGATAGCCAGCTGATCCATCCGCAGCAAGAGATACCACGCCGGTGGTCTTCCGCGAAGTTGTCAAGACACCCGAGGCAACAATACGGTCGATCAGTGCAATAAACGGCTCGCGGACATTTTCGCCCGTCCTTGAGCTGGTTTCAAAGAAGAGCGCACGACTGCCCATGTTGCTGCCATCGCTACTGCTGTCGTCGTCGTCTGCCTGTGCGACCTCCTTGTAGTATTTCTCTGCTTGTGCTGCGCCTTCTTCAGCAGACACAGCTCGCCCAGTTTCTGCGCGGTCTGCCTTGGCTGCAACGAGACAAAACTGCCATGGAGAAGCACCGCTTGCTGCCATGTGCGCAGCGGCCTCGGAAAAGAACGTGTCCATTCGATCAAAGGTTTCCCGGTTGGTGAGGTCGTAGACAAAGAGAATACCGTGGGCGCCACGATAGTAACTTGTCGAGAGAGTGCGAAACCGTTCTTGTCCGGCCTTTTCACAGTCGTCAGCACAAGAGCTTCTAGAGCAACTAGGGGACGTGGCTTTGCCCTTCAACGTACCGTATCGAGAACAGTGACGCGGTATGTCGTGCCACGAACGGAAAGCCGCTTCACCTGCAGGGAGAAAGGGGAGGTCAGTTGTTGGTGGGAGAATGTATAGTGGGGGATACAGTAAGTTCAACCTTGTAGTCAATACCAATGGTGGCAGAGGCATCGTCTGGATCAAAGTCACCGTTACAGTAGCGTTTGAGAACTGAAATGGCTCGTGGTCAGCTTGAGAGCACCCTGGCGGAACCCCTATCCCATAAACCCCCCAGGTTAGCCAGCAGCATCATACGCGCAGATTTGCCAACGTTGGACGGCCCAATGATAAGGATCTTGAGGGTTGGCTCGACCATGGTGAAGCATCAAGAGGCTCTGGTGATGAGGAATATACGAGAGGCCTTCGTGTCGCGAGGCAGATAATGCTATTATAGTTGAGCTGTTGCTTCCCAATAACGCGTCGCACGTGGAATATGGCACGACGTCAAGATTAGCCTTGCATCTTTCCGCCTTAGGCAGGGGGTACATCTGCGATGTATCTTTTGTCTACCATGGCACATCGTTCAAACGTCTCAGTTTTTGCAGGATTTGCTCTCCATCCAGGTTATTGAATTTTCGTTTCTTTTTTTTTTTAATTCAATCCGTTTTTTTTTGTTCATCCTTGTCAAACATAACTTTCAAGTAGCAGTAACCAGTAACCCCGCGTACAAGATACATGAGGAAGTAAAAAAACAAAGACAACGTGTGCAAAAAAACAGTCCCTTTATTTTTTTAATTGATCCCCCGGTTCCCTTCTTTTCGCCGTCTCTTTTTTACTCGATCCTTTTTTTCACATTGCAACCGTATCATTCATGTGCAACAGCAAAAGAAAATCGAGAAAAGAGATCCAAAAGGTACAAAGAAAACATAAGAAATGCATTTATACCTCGTCCAGGACAACCTCCTTGAACTCGCGCTCAACCTTCTGGCCGTCCTCGCCACCGGTCGACTCGCCGTGGAGGGCCAGGAGACCGCCCAGGTCGAACTTGGGCTGCTTCAGCAGCTTGACCTTGCGGATGTGGACCTGGTTGTTGTTAGTAAATGAGAACTTTTAAAGAGACAAACACTGGTGTGGGAGAGACAAAGAATAGTAAGACGTACGTTCTGCAGGGGGAAGATGCCCTGGGTCGACTTCTCAATCTCGCGGCCAATGACCTCGGGGATCAGCTTGGCAGTGAGCTGCTGCAGGGTGCAGGAGCTGGCCTCGCGGGTGATGATCTCGGTCATCTTTTTCCGGATGGCACGGATCTGCGACGAAGCAGCGTAGGTGGTCTTCTTGATCTGGTTGGGGCGGCGCTTGGTGAAGCCGATGGCGAAGAGGCGCAGCAGGTAGTCGTCGGTGGTCTTGACGGTGATGTTGGCCTCAATCAGAGTCTGCCACTTGCGGACGAGCGAGCGGAGCTTGTCCGAGGTGAAGTCGAGACCGTGGAAGTTGGTCAGGCAGTTCTTGCCCTGGACCTCGTCGACCCGGAGGCGGACCTTGCGGAACGAGTGCTCCTCGTCCTTCTGCAGGTCGGCCAGCGAGACCTCAATGATGCGGCCCTTGAGGGCATCGTTGGCGTTCTTCAGACCAGAGGTGCGGTTGACCAGGGTCTTGCCGACATCACGGGTGGCAAAGGTGGTAGGGGCCTGGAGAACTCTAGTTAGAACGTGCGGTCTGATGGAGGGAGTCGACGTAGACCATGGAGATTACATACCTTGACGGCGTACCAGTCCTTGCGGGTGAAGGGGTCAACGGTCTTCTTCTTGAGACCCTTCTTGCCCTTGGACAATCTCTTGTTCCTGTAAAAGAACACCAGTCAGCATGAGGGGAGTTCGTGTGCGACATTTGAAGCAAAAAAAAAAATGCTGTGGAAGAGTCGCGTGCCGGGGAACTGCTCGGAATTTTCAAGCTCTCTTGCTCGATTGATAAATTTTTTCGTGTCTCGCAGTGTGCCTTGATCGTCTGGTCGCATATAGTTGAATAAAATATCGAGCGTTGTCCAGCTGTCCCAGTAAATTGTCCAAGAAACAAAATTGACGTTTTCCGACTGTCCGTAGCACGCAGACAGATGCTGCAGATTCTGCACGAGAGGCCAAAGAAAGATCGAAAAGGAGGACCGGTCAGGACCGGTCAAATGTGGACGGATATGGGAAGAGAGTTGTGTGTCGAAAAAGGTGCAAGGACAGGCAAAGACCGACGATCGTGGCACACCGAGAAAAACCACGAAAAAGCATCAACGAAATTCGAGAGCTGGAGAATCGAGCAGCCGCCAGCGACGCATCGCAAGCATTATCGGGAAGGGAACAGTTTCGTACTTTCCGACCGCCATCTTTGCAGACTTGATATGTCGTGACTGGATGGAGGAGTTGTGGTGGTGGTGATGTTCTGTCGAGAGGTTGCAAGGTTGAGAATCAGTAGGAGGGAAATCTAATGTGTGCGAATTAGCAAAAAGTTTTGGCCCAAAAAAAATTGCAGAGGCACTAGGGCCAGAGGGCCAAGAGAGAGGGGGGGAAGCGGGCTACAGAGCGGAGCCCAGGGCACACACAATTGGCGCTAGCAGAGTGTGTGTGAATTTTGTGTCGCTGGAGCTGTGGAGACGCTTGAAAAATAGAGCCCACTCATTGGCCGATTATGTCATTAGGGCTTCTGATAAGCAAAAAGTTTCTTATCGCCGCTATGCATCTGTCCAACATTGTAGTATCCGGTTGATTATGTAAATTGTTAGTCATCTTGTTCGACCAGACTCGACGACATGGCTGGGTGAAAACTCATTTGAGTGGTTTCATCGCAGCTGCTCACATGAATGGCTCGTGTTCATCATATAGATTGTAATGTATGTTTTTTATTCCTTTTTTATAGCTTATGTGTGTGTTCCAATGTAGTTTCCAACATCAGTTTGCCAAGGTGGCAGTGTTCAGGGGGGTATCTGGGTCGTGGGTCAGGGTCATGAGTGAAGGGGAATCTGTGAAGTGCGAAGACATGAGAATGGATGAAAATGCAATATCCTTAAAAACGCTCCTCGCCTGCTGTTTGCCAAATAAAAAAAAAGTCGCTTTCCGTTCACATCCACTCATTGTTACTGAGACGGATGATGAGAAAGACGACCAGGAAAATGGTTATAAAAGGGGGATACAGGAAACAGAACGCCGGCGACTCGCAGAGTGCTCAGCTGGGGATGAAAATGAAATAGAGAATGGAAAAGGACAAAGGAAATAATTCATAAATCAAAAGACACGAGTGATGGATCCTTTCGTTTCAGAGGGATGAGATCTCATGCGTCATATCGGGGGTTGGCATCTTTGACAAGAAAAAAAAACGACCAGCCTGTTTCAAGGCAGGAAGAGGTACGTTTTCAAAAGTCGAAAGAAAAAAAAGGGAAAAAAAGGAGCAAAGAAAGCATTCAAACAAGCCATCTTTATCAAGGACTTTTGTCTGTGTTCTGCTTCTCTGTCGGGATTTTTTCTCCCTCTTGCCATATGGTGGGTGTGTTGCAGGGAGCATCTGCTGCCAAGAATTGCTGCTTGGCTGTCCTTCCGGGCCGCCGCTCCCCATAGTACCGTCCTGTTTTCTAACTCAGGGATAGTGGGTTGAGGAGGCAAGCGATGATGGGAAGGGGGGGTAGTGGGGAAGTAGTAAGGAAAAAGAATGAAAATAATTTTTCTCCAGCCGTTTTTGTGTTTTTGTTTCGTTGGATTCTCCGGCAAGTTAGCTTTTTAGCCATCGACATCGAGATCCTTCTCTTGGTTATCAGGATCCCAGGTGTCGAAGCTGGGGAAGCTGTAGTAGTTGCCCGAGTCTAAGTTTGTTAGTATGCCATTCTTATTTTGTTCTCCTTCATAATATAATGAAACGCCATCTGTAGGGAGTACATACACAATGGCATGTCCTCTTCGTAGGACGAGCTGGCGTGGGAGGATGTGGGCGAAGAGCAGAAGACGTCGGTGGCCTGGCGTGCTTCTGACTGGCTGGACGAAGAAGAGGTGGCCATGCTTGGCGAAGAAGTGTTGCTTGCACTGCTGCTGCGACTGCACGACGACGACGTAGAGCTGTCTGATGATCTCCGGTGAGGACAGTGCTCGTATGGCGAGGCGGTCGGGACAGACGAGAGGTAGGCGACGTGGTTGAGCAGATCTGTTGCACCCCTCTCGCTGCTGTAGCTGCGGTAGCAGTTGTAGACGGGCAGCTGGTACGAGGACGCCGAGTGGGCGAGTGTGATGCTGGGCTCAGTAGCAGCGGCAGCAGCACGAAGCAGACGTGGCCGGCGCAGCTGGCTCGAGGGCCGTGTGGATGATCTCCGGGACATTTTGTGGATGTGATGTGAGGACGGTTGTGAGGCGTGGTAGAGCATCGAGTTGTTGACGGTCGTGCTTCCGCCTTTTTGTTTCTTTTTCTGCTATGCTTCTGGTTTTCAAAATGGCGGAGACCAAACAGAATGTTTCAAGCCGGGATATAGTTGCAATATATCTCGGCAAACAGAAAAGAAAAAAAAACAATGTGAAGCGTGGCTCGTAAAAACAATCAATGCTGTGCTGTTTGTGTGCGCAAGTCGGGCGGCTTGATATTGCAGAAGTGTGGCGAGGCCGGAGCACAGCAGGTCGAGACTGTTTTTAGGTATTTTTTGTGTGCTGGCTTTTGACAGGAGGATAATCGAGACCGGTAAAATGGTGTAAATATGGAGGCGGACCCAATATTGTGCGTCGAGGGTTGAAGCTGTGAGTGAGAGTGTGGGTTGAGGGCGGATTAAAAAGAGAATATGGGGTATAAGACGTAAATTAAGCAAGAAAGAGTAAACAGAGGAAGAAATAAAGATTATGGACGATGTGAGAAATAATAAATAAAAAGAGCAAGAGGGAAAAAAATTTAAAAAGAAACAGTCCCAAGACGGGATGCAGCCGGGAGACCAGAGATACTTATTCAAAGGGGGTGTGTGTAATGTGTGTGCGTGAGTGTGGGCGGTGCGAGCACGAGCATCACGTCTGACGACAGGGGTAGTCGTATCCTCTCTTCTTTGGCCACACGCCTTTTTTTGACAGCGCGTTGTTGTGAAATTATGTATTTTTATTTTTTACTTTTTAATTTCGTTTTTTTTTTTGTTGGGCTGACCGGGGCCTACGGAGTATGGGCTAGTGTCCCACACGGGAGGACAAGTAACGAGAGCCGAGGGCAAAGAAGACTGCCGTTGAAAACCCACGCTGTGCAGAGTCTATGTACCAGCTGGTAGTGTTCAAATTACAGCTGCCGTGGTACGGGGATACAGGGGGTACGGGGGGTGGATGGGGCGTGAGTGAGCAGAAAAAGGAGGGTGGGTGGTTGGGCAATGTGTAAGGAGTACATGTACGGAGAACGGAGTAATAGTACCACATAGTGCGTTGTCAGAGAGCGACTTGTGACTTTTACAGTGGGCTTTTTCGTCCTTTTTCTGCTAGCGCTCAGTGGGCGGATTGGGCGGGACAGGGCGGTGGTTGGCAATCAACGGGCGAGAGCGACGCATCATGCCACTGCTGGCGAGTACATGGATAATGTACACAGTCCTTTTTTACAGTGCGACTCTGCTAGTCAGCGCTCGGCGCTGTGGAGAGACCGGGCCAGGCCACCGCCAGCACACCAAAGGACGGTGTGAGTGGGCTTTTGTGTTATTTCCTGCCTTCTAGACTCCTTTTTCCTCTCTACTTTTGCCTCTGACCTCGTTTTCAAAAAAACCAAAAAAGGGGGGGGGGTGAAGTCGAAGCAAGGGGAAGTCTTTTACAACCCCTTTTACGAATTCAAGTTTTTTGTTTGTTCTCACTGTCTTTTTTTTATTATCTTTCTTCTTGTCAAAGAAAACCGTCTTCTTTGGAAGGCCGTGAAAAGATTTGAATATTGGCTACGCTTTCCGTTTTTGTCGTGGCCGTTACCAGATGCATACACTGGAATACAAAAAGCGACAAAGACAGCGAAAACAAATCCAAACCGTCACCGCCTCGGCGGGCCCTTGCAGATTTGAAAGGAGCTCCGTAAAAATGCAAGATACGTGTCCATGTATCTCTTTTCGCAGTCACTGCCTGCGGTGTTCTTCCACGTATATGTACTGTGTGTGTACTCGTATGCACGGACGTGTCAGCGAGCCCTCGCACTACTCCGTATGTCCTTTTTTTTTTTTTTGTGTGTGTGTGTTTTCCAAATGTGTGCGTGTGTGTGCGTTTTTCCGCTTTTTCTCTGTCACTCCTCTATCCTGATGACCCTCTTCTCATTTTATGGTTGACCGTTGCGGTGCTCACATGCACGCACTTTTCGGAGGCCGAATCTGGGTTCACATTGCTCATAATAAGCGAAAAGGGCGAAACGGCAGAAAGGGGGAAGGAACAAACTGTCGATCGCTGCCCCCTTTTTTCCTCGTCGCCTCTTTCTTCATTCACGGCCCGGTTCCTAGCTTTGCGACCGGTTTCTGGACACAGTATGAAACAGCGCAAAAGCGCATGTGTAAGATGCTACTGGCCGTATTTTTGGTTTTTTTTTTCTTCTTCTTTTTTGCTCATCCCCCTTTGGTGCCCCCGGCCGGACAAGACCGCTTCCGCGGCATTGGGCAGCACCGCCCTGGGAAGGTGGTGTGGAGACTTGGCAACAAAGTGTGAGCCTTTTTGGGCGAGACGTTTTCTGTTGTCGCTCTTGTTTTGACACGTACGCGCCACCGTGCGCGTCTATTCCCTGTACGTGCTGCTCGTACTGTGAGCCAGTGTGGCGGATTGGGCGGATTGGCGGCTGGGCCACGCATACCAAAAAAAGCCCAGGGGCGCGTATCGTCCCCCCAAATATAAACATGGGAATAAAGCAGCAGCAGCGAAACAAAGGCGCACCTGAGCCACTGGTGATATGGTGGTTGCTGTCAAAAAAAAAAAAAAAAGCAAAAGGTGCATGCACTGGCGCTTCACATCCGAGTAGGAAAGCGTACAAGTACGGTGGGCTGGAATGTGTTGAATCTTACATGGTGTTCGCCAGTTTCGTCACTGTGCGGCGTATTGACAGGGGACACCGGTAGAGCCGGAGCTTGTACCATTTTGTACACGATGGCCATTTTGCCGCTAATTTTTGTAAGAGGTACTCACATGTACGTTCACCTCTCTGCCGCCCCGTTTTCCCCGTCGCGTTTCCTTTCAGTCTCCTTTTCCTCGTCGTCTCGCCCCAGTTGGCCCTTCTCAACGCCAAATCTTTTCGATGCCCTCTCTGCCACTCTCTTTTTCCTCCGTCCTCGCCTTGTGAGACCTGTCTGCGAATCTCAGCCACCATGTAAACCCCTCCCCTTTCCCTTTCTCTTCCTGCCCCGTCATGTTTCTACCTGCGACACCAAGGCGGTTGGTTGGGTACGGATACATACTCGTAAACAGACATGCAGTTGTCCCCCCGTCCAAGTGGAGATCATGCGGCCAGCAAACAGAGAGGGGAACACTGTTTACTTTTTTAACAACACATACCTGCATATCGGGAAGAGGAGAAACTGTCCGGAGACGGTGAAATGAGGAGGTCACGCAGCAGCGGCAGTGCGATTGGCATTCGTATCTTTGCATATACTCCGTACTTGCCTGTGGGCGGTGCAGAGTGGCGTGCACGTGTAGGTGGTAAGGGTGTCGAGAGGACGAGAACGGCAGTCGATGAGAAGAGGGGAATGTCGGCGAGACGAGTCCATCGAGAGAGATGGTGCCCTACCCGGTCTCCCGCCCAGGTGTCACTGTACTCCCTCTGTATAAAAGTACCTCTCAGCTGCGGGCATTGGGTGACATGTCATCGCTCTGCAGATTGTTGATACGGTGTTGTTCTTTTTCTGGTTGCCTGGAAGAAGACTTCCCCCTGCACTCACCATCAGTGCTTATCCAGACCTGCCGACGACCCTTTCCATTTAAAGAAGGAATAGGCAAAAGTATCATGCAAAGCGAACGTCATACAGTAGGTAGGTAACAACGTCAAGCTTGACATGGTAGACGAATCCCGCCTGTTAGCGAGGCGGGTAAAAGCATATCTGTGATGAGAGATCTGTGCACGTATTAGCAATTTTTTATATTTTTTTCCTGGTAGATATCTACCGGCTATTGTTATTTTGCATGTCCGTTGTCTATGATATTAGGTACCTACTCCGTACAAGCTCACCCGGCTTGGATGTCTTGATTTCTTTTTCTTTTTCTTTTTTTTTTTGTCATGAGTAGTTTATAAGTAGAAGGCCATCTACCTTATTAGAGGTAGGTACCTATGTCCATCAGGAGGAAAAATTGCACTCCTAAACACCTACACAAAGGAGACTCTTATTCATCATCGTAGATCCATTTTTTCAAAACCTATGCCCCCCCCCGTATCTAGGTATGGATTCAAGTATTATTTGTCCACGATCTCCAGTGAGGTGCTTGGCCTGGTCTTTGTGTCTTCTGCGATGATCACGGAATCAAGCCAATAACCACAGCTCATCCACTACAACCCCTGC
Source organism: Intubia oerlemansii (assembly GCA_020002355.1). Classification (NCBI taxonomy): domain Eukaryota; kingdom Fungi; phylum Ascomycota; class Sordariomycetes; order Ophiostomatales; family Ophiostomataceae; genus Intubia; species Intubia oerlemansii. The sequence continues at coordinate 49,889 of JAGKRZ010000270.1, forward strand.
AAATGTGCACAGATCGGGGCTCAACAGAAACATTATGCAACAATTTTCGCCGATGCCCGCGTGTCGTAGACGATCCTCTTGTTTCATTCGCATACTTGTGCCCTTTTATTTATTTATTTATTTTTTTTTGGTTTGGTGGGTGGGGGGGGGGGTTACCTATTTTTCGTAAACTCTTTTTTTTTCTTTTTTTTTTTAAAAAAAAAACCATTACTGGCGATCTCTTCAACCTGCATGCGAGTCATTCTCTTTTAATAGGTAGACTGGGGGTCAACGTGGAACTCTTGCGAGGTCCATCGGGCATCCAAGGTCTATGATTTTCCTTTCTTCCCTTTTTTTTCCTTTTTTTCTTTTAGACGGGAAGGGGGGGTTTCAGTTTTCAGTTCGTTTTGCCTGAAACGAGCCCGTCTCCTGCCTTGGGCTGCAAACGTTGTGCACCCTCTGAAAACGTGCCACGCAACATCCTTCGGCTGCAGGCCTCTCTGTGTATCTCGTGTGCTTCTTTGTATCCGTGACTGTTTACACATTGAAGTCTGCAGACAGCGGAGACTGCACATTTAAGACCGAGTGAGTCTCTTATGCACCATGCATTAAGGCCATATATAGTATATATAGTAGATGACCATCATTTATCGATTCATCTGCACTCGATAACACGCGTGGGGCAATGCACAGCCTTTTCCAGTGGGAGCAGCCAAGTTTTTACTTGTGATTAAGATTGTCATGGTGTATCTTACACCTCGACGTTGACCCCCTCGTGTTGCTTTGAGCTCCTCTCTCGATGAGACCGCAGAACATCTAGACGCAAATGTGCTGATATGAGATGCATTAACTGTCCAACATATGGTACATCAAGAGGTCTCGGCCTTGTCGGGAGATCAAAGAGGGGACCACCTGCTTCGCAAGGACTTGCTGCATTGGTGGGACTCGTGGCTTGTGGTACCCTCCAGACACCCCCCAGTGGCGTCCCAGCCTTCTCAGCTACCGCTGTCATCTGCTCTACAATATTCCTCAGCTTGTCTTCGGCTGTCATCTCCATTCCCCTCTTCTCATCGGTGCCTTACACTGCATGCATCCATGTGGTTCAACACTGTTGGTGCCCGCTTGGCGTAGGCGGAGACAAGACATACAGGCCTTGGACAAACCTTTGAAAAATAATCATGTGCTCTGGGGAAGGAAAGCGAGTAACCGCAACGGCAACATCGGGGAGCGGGAAAGGCGATCAGAGCCGACGAGAAAGGAGACGTCATCTTCCTCTGCTCCCCACCCTCTCGCAGAGTAACACGAACGCTGGCGACGCAGGTCTCCGGCTGTCTCCGGTTGGCTAAAGGGGGGAGAAGAATAGTCGACAGAGGAAAGGGCGGGAAAGAAAGAGCGGCTTCTTTTTCTTCGACCGATGGCAGACTCGACAGCGTCTCGAGATGGATGCCACGCCCACCTAGGACATCGGTGGGGGATTGTCGATGCAATGGCATGCTGGCAGAATGGTGTTGGCCAACAGGCAATGGAACGCCGCGGATTGGTGGTCACACTGAGGTCGATACTTGCGTGGGCGACGTCTGCATGAGAAGCCACCAGTCCTTGACGGGCTTCTCTTGATAACAGGATAAACAGATATGACCCATTGGCATGAGTAAACCTTTCATGCACTTATGCCTTCCCCTCCCCATGTCCATCTTGTGCAAGTGCCTGCGTGCGTGGGTAGCATGGACAAGCAGGATGAGCAAGTTCGCAAACCAACCACGTGCTCTATCTCTCTCTCTCTCACACACACCTGATCTTGTGCTTGTGCTTGAATAGACTTTCGACTGGCTGGATTCTCACCGGTAAACTCCGCAAAGTGTGTTGCGTGTCCGTACTTCGTATGCACCTCACTTCCCAAATGGCGTGATCCGTTGCCAACGGATGCTCGGCACATGGGTAGGGGAGTGGACAAAATATGAAATAAAAAAGAAAGAAAAGAAAAAGACATTTCAACATGCAAATTATGAAAAATACACCTAAACGAGCAGAGCTTGATATCAATCATTGGCACGAAGCCACACACAAGACCCCGGAAGAAAAAAACTTCGCCATGTAGCTTCAATGGTCGATGCTGTGACGAGTAATATCATGTTAGTGATATGCATCCCGGTTAAAGGCAAGACGAGGGCTGTAGCTTACTCTTCCCATGTTCTGCCCTTGACGGCCTCGAGTTCTTCGACGGTCATGCGGTGACCAGATGTGAAGTAGCCTTGCAAGATAGGAAAATAAAAATAGTGTTAGCTGTTTCATGACAACCTCACGTCGTAGGTACCGTTGCGTGAAATCAGAGACGTACCGGAGTTGATCTTCGCATCGATCTCGACTCGAGAATCGGCGGGGATCCATTCCTCAGGGAGCTCAACGCGCTCGTGGATCGGAATACTGAGAGTGGTAGAGAAAATACAGTGTTAGCCACACATGAAAGGACATTGCGACACAAGGAAAATAGAGCACAAAAGGAGGGCAAAAGCGGATAGAGCGGGAGATCGGAAAATCGGAACGATCATCGTTCCTCTGCTCGAGGTTTACTCACCCTTGGCCTACAATGGCATCATATTTCATGCTAGAGTGCAGGCAGGGGGAAAAAAGGTGAAGACAAAGAGTTAGTACAGCTGATCGGTCATGTCCACCAGACATTTATCTCCGTCTCCTAAGTGGTGAGGTCCACATACTTGCTCATGCTCAGCATACGGTCGATCTTGGTGATGCCGAGCCAATGGAGGATGTCGGGCATCAGCGCCTGGAAACGCATGTCCTTGACGCCCGCAATATTCTCGGTCCGCTTGAAGTATTCCGAGGCCTTGTCCTCGCCGCGCTTCCGCGCATTGTAGACCACTGTGAGGTGGAAAATTCCATGTTAGATGATGGCCAAGGAAAGTAAACAGCGGCACGACAAAGTGTCTCGTACAGTACTGCAACAAGGTTAGTGCCGATCCCTTTGACTCTAGCTACCGTTTCATCTCAAGACATGTTGGTACTGACTTTCGTGACCTCTCCGAGGGCACGGCCCTCCTTGCGGAAGTAGATGACGACGCCGCTGCCGCCATTTTGCGCCTCCTTGACGGCCTCTTCAATGCCAAAGATGAGGTATGGCCGACAGGTGCAAATGTCGGAACCAAACACGTCGCTGCCGTTGCACTGGGAGATACCTGTCAGCTAACGAACTTGTCCAAATCCGAGTACGCCTACCTCGTCGTGGATTCTGAGTGCCAGGCGCACGCTCGTGTCCGACATCTTTGCAGGATCGCCAAAGCAATACACCGTCAGGCCTCCTACAAACGTGTTTCAGTCAGTGACCGTCGAGCGCCATCAAAACACTGGGACATTCACTGTACCGATCGGTGGCAGGAACAGCTTGAAGTCGCCGCGAGTGATGAGCTGCAAGTAGCATGGTTAGTAGGCATGCAAGTTGTTGCCGAAGCGGTGGCACCTGAATGCTGCACCATGAAAAAATAACAAAATACGAACCTCGGGATAGCTACCGCCTGTGTGCTCAAAAAGGGATCTTCGAAGAGTAGCCTCATCTGAGAATATTAGAACCACTTCGGCCTCTTCGCGTAGAATATTCCCTGTTGGCGTCACTCACCGATTCCGAATCTCTCGGCAACTCCAGGCAGGTACCAGACCTAGAAGAATTTGTGGTGAGCAACGAGACTGGTCCATGAAGTTTTTGCGCGGCTCATTATACTCACAGGCTCAACGGCAAACTTTGTTACAGCCAGCTCGCCCTTGTTGTTGAGGCAAACCTTGCCATCGGGGACACTTTGATTAACACAGAGTTAGCTTCCTGCAACGGCAAGTTCGGACTGTGGGCAATGGGTGAAGCAACATACAGTCTGCCGCTGCGCACACTCTCCTCGAGCTCTGGCAGCTGAGAATGAGAGAGGAAAAGTCAGCTCTTATGGTTGTCGGACGTGCACACGGGCAATGGACGTACAATCATGTGCGCCTTCGTGACAGCGATTGTCGGGCGGATGTCGACTTTGATTTGATCAGTCTGTGAACCTTTTTCTTCAATTACATGGCCTCAAAGAATTTACCATTATCCCTGTCCATGAGGTCTTTGAAGATTGTCTGCGGTAGGTGGCCCCATGGGTCCATGGCAACAATCTTCTTTTGATCACTCCATTGAGGGAAGGGTCCGATGGTCACAGCAGGCTCCGTGTTTGTGAAATCCGGTCTACAGTGTCAGCAAAAATCATTGCAGCAGCGTGGGCCTGGCATCTCACCTGTGGTCGGCTTTGAGTTGCTGACTTGCAACAGCAAGCGCATAGTATATGGAGTACGAGCCTCCATGGGCTGATTTCGTTGTGTTAGATGCTGCTTATCTTCAAGAAAAGGATTTGGTATGATGTTATTGTACCTCCAATGGCTGTAGAAATGTCATATATTAGCAATATGAAATAGAAGATGTCGACGGTTTGGGCACGAACCATTCCGTCGGCGGATCGTTGACGGGGCGCGTGAGACAACAATTGGGCCGCGCTCAACGGGGTCCTTAGCACCCCAATTCATGGGGAAAGGGTTGATTCCAATCTGCTTGGGGTATGTCCTAATGGTCGGATATGTCAGAAGCGCCCCTTTTATCTCCTGTGCCTAGGCTGCGCGTACGTGAGGATGATTCTTGACGTTGGGGCTGTCTTTGCGGACGACAGCGTTGGGCTGCTCGGCTCAGCACCGTTGGTGTCGCCATCGGAACCCGACTCCGTGGGGAGCACGGTAGCGGAGACTGCCGCCGTTTTCTGGGCTTCGGAGAGCAGGGCTGGTGATCCCTTGACAGCCTCAAGCAGCTCTTTCTGGGACAGCTCAATCTTCTTCAGGATGTTAGCGATATGGTCTATGTTGGCCGGGCCGGGTTCGGCCCCGTGTACAGCCTCGTTTGAAGGCATTGCGTTTCGAGAGTATCGAAGTATATTTCGTGGCCGAAGGCGTAATATGAAAAAATTGTGATGACACTGAAAAGATGTCACGATCGACAAAAAAGGGGAAAGGCAGGATGGAGCGGTAGCAACGTAGGCAGACGGAAGGTGCGAGGGAGGATTGGAGGGATTGAAAGGCCAGTGCTAGGACTTGTATATGCCACGAGTGTGTTACGGCAGGAACGGCTTGATAAGAGCTTTGCATGTACAACAAGTATGTAGCTTCCGATATCGTCTCAACAGGACCGCCGCAGAAAGCTGCTTTGCGTAGGACGTCAGATACAATAGCGGATTCCGGAGCTAGCACAGGGACATATAAAAGCCGTTTCACAGATATTTTTTCTTTATTTTAGAGCGATAAGGTGAGGAGCGAATGTCTTTATCACAAAGGCCTCTTCGGGCCGGACGTTGCAAGTCACCCGTGAGAGATACGCTTCCCCGCGCGTCATCTCCACGGGTCGCAGCTGCCCTTTGTAACAAGGACAACAAATGTCGAGTCACGCGCACTCTTATTCTTATGTAAAACGGTGCCCTCGAACTCCTTGCCTTACACTATGCACATTGTACAGACCTCTGAACCCTGTTTTCCTTCTTTTGCCAGTTTCTTTTGCCAGCTGCTCACCCCCTCTCTCGTCCCGGCTTCCCTCCGTAATCTCATGTGACGTATTGTCCCTTGTTATCGGGCGGGCTGGCGGCGATTTCCTAGGACGGCAAAAGTGCACTTGGTCGCGCCCCACATATCTGCGTGTTGCAGCGGAGAGCGGCGACCTGGGGAAGGACAGGCGCTAGCCTGGTTCACCGCTCGTTAAAAAGAAGTGGATCTTTAAAGGCAGGGGCGATCCACTATTGGCTTTTTGCCGTTTTCTGCGGGCGCCAGTGGCCCGCGTTTTCACGACATCGACGCGCGACACAGCTTTGCGCAAACGCTATCATAGCCAACCGTCGGCATCAACCCCCACGACAAGCGACCCGACCATTTCGCAACGAAGGGCGACTTTTTACCGCCGTCATAGAAATCTGACGACTGCCTGCCGACAAACCACATCACATCGCTATCGAATCTCGCGATGGGCAAACGCAAGAGCTCTCGCAAGCCTCAGGGTCCGAAAAAGGTGGGTTGTCAGGCGCACGGCGCTCAGGCCCCCTAGGGGGGCATGATGTGGCGCATGATGCGGTGCATGATGTGGCCTGCACGGCGCTCCCTGCAAATGTCTCTCTGCCCAACGCTGACCCGATGTCTATTACTCGACAGGCCGACCCCCTCCCGACCACCTTTACCTGCCTGTTCTGCAACCACGAAAAGTCCATCGCGGTGAAGCTTGACAAGAAGCTTGGCATCGGCTACCTGGACTGCAAGGTTTGCGGCCAGAAATTCCAATGCGCCATCAACTGTACGGATCTGCACACCTGCCTCGCCGTCCCTCGAGTTTTCATTTTTTTACTAACGATGCCCTGCAGACCTTTCTGCCGCAGTTGATGTGTACGGGGAGTGGGTAGACGCAGCAGGTATGTGGCAGATACGAACCGTTGGACGTTGGTTTCGGATGTGACTTGGACTTGGTATTCGTGGACAAACACTAACTGTTGCCTTCCAACAGATGCTGTCGCCAAGGAGAAGGCCGATGGCGAGAGCAGCGGACGCAGACGGGGCCTGTCCGAGCCAGACCCGTATTCTCGCGCGGGGAAGTCGTCAAGAGACCCGGACGCCGATGATGATGGCGGTGATCGGCGGTACATGGGAGAAGGAATCGTGGACGACGACGACGACGACGAGTACGATTGATGAATCAGTGCCGACTACTTTCCAAGGACAACTACAGTCAACGACTTTAAAAACGGAAGCGACCAAAAGCCGTGCCGTTATGGGTTATTTGCTGTTTCCTTTTATTTTCTTTTGTCTCCTTTGCTTTTTTATTCTTACAAGGAAGTTGGCGAGTGCCGACCAGGCCTACGACGATATACAGAGTTTTGATTTCCCCCTTTGCCGCTGTGCGGAGAGGCCGAAACCAGTGAGTTGGAGATATCTGGATGGATGTGGGGAGGCGGGGCGTTCAAGGCTGGGCAGATACATGTATGTTTTTGCTTGGATTCCAACTGCTTTATATTGCAACATGTACGAGTATTACATCGTGTAATAACGGTCACCAAAGTCGCCGAGGCCAGGGATGATGTAGCTGTCATGAGTGTTAGCAAAGAGCAGTCATGCGGGCAGCCTCACAGTAGCAGCTCTGCTCCATAAACTTACTTGTTCTCATCAAGACCCTCGTCGATAAACGCGGTGACGACACGCAGCTTGGGGAACTTGCCGGCAAACTTGGCAACACCCTCGGGGCTTGCAATCAGGTTGAGGAAGAGTATCCGCTCTTCAGGCACGCCGCGCGACTTAAGCACCTCGACGGCCATAATAGCCGAGCCGCCCGTCGCAAACATGGGGTCCAGCAGCATCACCCAACGGTCAGCAATGTCCTCGGGAAGCTTGTCGTAAAACAGCTTGGGCATGGCCGTCTCCTCGTCGCGCTGGATCAGGATCTTGCCGATGCGCACCGACCGGCAGCAGTCGCGCAAGCCCTGCTCCATGGCCTCGCCAGCACGCATGATGGAGACGCCGCAGATCTTGCCCTGGAACTGCAGGCCCGAGTACGGGCGGCCAACAGGGGTCGTCACCCTGCGCTCGACCGTGGGGAGGTGGTTCAGGCCCTCCTCCACGAGCAGGCGGATAATGCGGTTCGAGTAAAAGATAAAGTCGCCACGGTCGGTGTTCTTGTCGCGGATGATCCTGGGGGAAAGACGTGTGAGCATGGCGGCGCAGGGCCATGCAGGGGAGCTATACTCACGAGAGCAGCGCAATAAGCTGAGGAGTCTGCGGCAGAACAGTCACCGTCTCAAAGTTGACGGGCGTCGAGACGGTAGCAGTGGGCTTTTGAGTCTTGTAGTTGGGGCCGACGCACTGCGTCGTGGGGGCGGGCTTGGACGACATTTGGACGGATTCTAGAATATGTGTCTTGTAGGTGTCTGACCTATGCTTTCGGCCTGTTATCCAGTTGACTAGGATGAACGTATCGTTTGTTGAATGTCAACTCTTAGGTGCCTTTGTAAGTATCGTCGTCGCGCAAAAGAGGGGCTTCTGATGAGGGGGGGGAAAGATCAGTCTTTTGTCGAGCGCAAAGAGCCGACTGAACCTGGCTGATGGTAGTGATATGCTTACTTTTGACGTCTATGGCGTGCAGTGCTTTGTTTACTGGCGTCGCATGACTTTACTTTTTTTTCCCATCAAATGTTGGAGAAGGTTGTTTAGAGGCTTTCTAAAATAAAAGCCTTATCTGATAGATACCTTATGCGAGAGAGGCAGGTGCAAATACAGATCCACTGGTGCGCCGGCCCCGCCTCAACTGTCCGACCGGCCTCTGTATGGCTGCATTGTTACGCAATAAAACTCGTAAAAATGTTCGTCGTCTACGAAGTATATCTCACTTTTTGAACAATTACTTGAAAGTTGTTTGGCAGACTTTGAGGTCCTCGATAACTGAATCTTGCATGAGACGATAGTTCTTGCACTGGGAGTATTATAATGACTAATCAATGACATCAGCATGCACGTGACCATCAGGACCGTGTTTTGCGAAACAGGGAGTGCTGCAAGCGGCAGCCGACGCCCTTCTTTACTGCAGGGTCAAGTCCCCCATCCACTACCAGCGCCATTGGCCGTGTAGCAAAAGCCCGCTTGTCCGGCTGTGCTGCGCTCATTCTTTCAAGCCTTTCCAAAACAGCACCCGCCCCATTTTGCGAAAGAAAACAATAGACGGCAGTCCCAACCACCGAATGCATCGCCCCTTCCTCACCGTTCCATGACGACCGCCGACCATCGCGCCTGCCTCATCCTGTATTGCATATAGCGACTCCCCTTGCCAACCGACGGGCGCCACCACCACCTTCTGAGTTAATTCAGTTTACCCACAGGGCAGCTTACAGCCACAGACAGTGTGCCGGCGCGCTTTCCCATCGTTGCGTCAAAATATCGCCTTTTGCGACAGGCCCGACGCTCCTTCCCAACAACAACCCCCCTATTTCGACATAACATCAAGAGTTTCCGATACATCATTCATCGACGACTAGAACGCACGCATTCCGATTTTTCACGGCTCACGTTGTTACTCGCATTTGCAACCGTGCGCACTCTTCACAGCAGATCGCTGCCAGGCCCCTCTCACGATCTGTTTCTCCTTTCGACAAACCGTCGCGAGTAGTGAACGAACGATCTGTTTGACAGATACCAAGGCCTTGTCGGACCATTGCGTCTGCTATCAGGCAGGGCTCAGATTTGTGTCACTACACACCGGTGCGGCCAGGATGGCGTCACTGACCGATGCGCAGCGCGCAAAAAGGGGGCAGCTGCCGCTGGTCAAGACCGGCTCGAAGGCGCGGCTACCGACAGGTGCAGCCGCGTCGACCGAGACCGCTCCCAAGGCGACTCCTGTCAAGGATGTGTACGACTACGACTTTGTCGACGAGGTCCCGCCACTTCCCAGATCCATCTCAAAGCCGAGACCCCTCTCGTCCGCATCCTCGGCATCGACATCGTCGCGGCTGCCGTCCAAAGGAAGTGCTGTCGGCACTCCACTGGCATCGTCACCCATGCCTCTGACATCTACGCCCAAGGCGCAGACGATTCCACAGCGCACAGCTGCATCAACAATCCGCAGCACATTGGATACGGCACGCGGCATCAAGCGGAAGCCCTCGCAGGTCGAGGCTACCCCTATACAGCGGCCAACCGCACCGACAGCCCTTTCGTCAATAAGCAGGCCGGCTAATGGGTCCCAAGCAACGAGAAAGACCCCGCTGATATCTCGCAGCTCTATGACTGCCTCAGCGCACAAGGCAGCGGCACCGGCACAGCAGGCCAAAGCGGCTCAAAAGCTCTCTGCATCTACGCCCTCCCAGCTGGCTGCGCCGTCTCCATCACGGTCACGCCTCCCCAAGACACCACCAAGAGACGTTCGCGCAAACTTCAAGAGACACTTTGCAGCCAGCCCATCGCCAATAGAAACCCAGAGAAAGACACCGCCCGCTACACCTTCCCGCGCTGCCGCAGCTGCGACAAAGTCCGCGCAGAAAGTGCAGCCATCAGCAAAGCCTAGCAGTATGCCGATTCGTCCTGTTGCAAGTCCATCGGCGATCCGAAGAGAGCCGGCTCCCGCAATTGTGCCACCATCAGCACGAAGCATGTCCAGTTTCACACAGCCGACCCAGCGAAAACGGCGTCGTCTGATCGATGCGCTTGCTGCACAGAGGGAGGAGGATGACTCGTCATCAGACGATGGTGCACAGGTGGCAGCCGCTGGGGCAGGGACGGCGACACCCGACGATGACGCAGACGCAGACAGCGACACGGACACCACTCTTTCCAAGTACCGCAACATCCGCAACACACCCATGGCCGATGACCACTTGTACCAGGAGATCGACAGCATCATTACAGGCTCGCCCGGTAAGGCTTCGATTGCACCCTCAACACCAGCAACAGTTTCGCGACGCACGGTTGCACGGCGCCCGGGAATCAAGTTTACATACAACCTTGAGCGGACCATGTTGGCCGACGAGCCCGTGACGCTCGGTGGGCCCCAGAGCAGCGATCTGTCTGTGCTGGAGAGTTTACTGCCTGAACCTGAACCCAAGTCCGACCCATTTGATGTCGACGAGGATATGGGCGGTACATCACAGGGTGCCATCCAGAGTATCCACGAGCTGCGGCAAGCCGGTGCCAACAGCCGCTTCGCAGATGAGCTTGTGGACATTATGGATCGTGTGGGCTCTCCAAGTACGGGCAAACCTACGTCTGCTAGACGGTCCGCACTCTTGGAAATGGCCCAGAAGCTGCAAGAAAAGTCTTTTTTGCGGCACTTTCGCGACCAGGGTGCTGACACGCAGCTGTTCCGCAATATTGGGACAGAGACGGATGTGATTTGTGGATACGCCATTGTCGGCATTGTGGTTACACTCCTGTTCAATGGCTCGGCATCGGGCCGTCTGTTGCGGGATTTGCAAAAGCAAAAGTTAAAGGACGTCATCGCACGACTTCTTGGCTTTGAGACTGACATTACGTCGATTGCAAAGGACCGCAAGACCAACGTCTCGAACCACATGCGCCAGCAGATCTCCAAGCTCAAGGAGACCATAAGAAAGCTCCCCATCTGGAAGCCTGCTTCGTCTGCGCCCCGGTCATTGTCGCCACGGACAGTGGCGCTCAAAGCCCTCCATTTATATGCTCAGCAGCTCCAGGCAATGTCTGGCGGTAATGCCAGTCTGGAAGAGGACGATGGTGCTCTGTCTCAGTCTTTGATAAAAGAGCTCTTTGCGATTGTTTCGTCATCGCTTCCTTCGCCGTACGATGATATTGAGTCTTCGGATACTCGGCCCCCGTCGCTTTTGGCATCTGGACTGTCGGGCGATGATGCCGAGGTGACGGATCTGCATCTCTCTCTCATGCTGTTGGAGATGCACTCGGTGTCGGCCCTGAAGTCGGACCTCAATGCAGAGTGGACTCGCAGCTATATTCCCCTGGTGGCCACGGCACTGACCGACACAGTGGAACGGCATCTGAAACATGACCACCGTCTCAACGAACTCGAGCTGTTGGTGCTCAAGCTGGCGCTCAACACGGCCAACAACAACCCCGATGCCGCGCGTTACTATGTCGACAAGGGACTTTTGCGGCAACTCGCAGAGATCAGCGCCGAGTCTCTCGCGGCGGTGGTGCGGTCGACGCAAACCGGCCAGGAGTTTGCGTCGGATGCTCTCGACGAGCTGCTGCTCATGCTCGGTGTCATGATCAACTTTTCTGAAAACGATCCGGCGGCAGGCGAGACACTGGCTGAAGGCGGTGGCTTGGCTTTGTTCACGCGGTTGGGCAAGGCATTTATGGACGGCCGTGCGATTGCTTCTGAGGTATGTTGTTTTCCCTTGCGATCTTAATTCTCCTTCTGGCCCCCTCTTTTTCTCTCATATATTCTAACGAAACAATGTAGGCCGACTCAGAAGAAAAGTCGCAGCTCAATGTCGCATTTGCATACCTTTCGATCTTGCTCGGCTACCTTTGCCTGCACGAGCCCATTTACCAAGCCTTTAGGGATCTCTCGCCAAGCGGCACGCTGCAGCCGCTGCTGGAATCGATCCGGCATTTCACAGACCTGCACGACCAAATTGGCAAGGCTGAGCATCCGGAGCAGGGAGCCGAGGCTAGCCAATTCACGGCGCGGCTGCGGGCACTTGCTCAGGAGCTCGAAGTGCGGTCGTGAGAGGCCAAGAGGCATTGCGACCCACGACTTGACGTCACTACAGTGTTATAATACATGTAGCATGAGGCGTTTTGTATCGGTTGCTTTTTTTTTAGTTTTTCAGCGACTTTTTTGCCAAATAGTATTTCTTGAAATAGACACTTTTCCTACGGCGACGTTGCAGTCGGATGATGACGACGATAACCCGCAATCGAGTTTTTCGTTTCGTATGGAGCCCCCTGTTCTCGGTTGGCCCGAAGTAAAAGGTACAAAGTACCTATCTTACAATGTACGAGTAGTGGCGTGCAGCGGAGATGCGGATTAGGCACCTAGCGGGAGGCCACAGCGGGATGGGATGCCGCGTGCATGTGCCATGTGAATGTCTTTGCGCCCGCCACATGCCGGCTGGGCCCCGCCGTCAGTGCAAACTCGCCCCTGGAGTAGACGGCCTAGAGAGGAAGGAGCTTGGACAGAAGTGGTGCCAGCCTCGCACCTTCTTTTTTCCCTTTGCGCGCTGCAGTTGCCGTCTTTTGTTTCCGCTGTCGGGTTCTGCCATGTTTTTCCGCGTTCTTTTTCAACGATTGCCCTTTTGGCGCCTCAAATGAGTGCGAAATGGACATTGCAGCGCACTGCCTGCCGAGCTTGAACCTTCCACGGAAGAGTCGTTAACAAAAGCCAACGAGCCAACATTTTTCCCCAGAGCAAATTAGGCGGCTACATGCTAATAATATAACATACCGAGCACCTTTAGGCGCCGCATTGGCGTGCATATTGGCAAAAAAAGGCTTCAGATCGATCGAGACCGTTTTTTATTGCGGGCCAGTAGACAAAGGTGGGCAGTCCGGACCCAGTAGAAGTCGAAATGGAAGCACTTCGGAAGGCGCGAGCGAGGGCCAGTGCGTCGCTTGCCTGTTTGGGCAGTGGACAGCTCCCTCGTTCCTTCCCCGGTTCTTTTACTACTATTTTTTTTTCTGCTACCACTAGCTGCTCCCCCCTCTCCAATCCCCTGTCCCGCGCATATTGCCTTTCCCACTCTCGTCCCGCTCCTTCCACTTTCGTTGGCCTCCGGTTACTTCTTCTCTCTTATTTTCGTCGCAACGGTTGCACGCTGTGTTTGCTGCTGCATTCCATATTTCTCGGAGACTCTATTTTTGAACACAAAAAGGCGAGATCACGCATCATTCAAACCGCCGCCAACGCCGTCTCGCGCCCTTTTATTATTCTTCTGACCGCCTTGCCGTTCATCTATCTTGTCGGCACAAGTACCCCTCATCGTCGACATCGATATATTTTCTCAGTTTCTGCTCTTTGGATTATACTTTTATCTCTTTGGTGCTGTTTCGATTCAGCATCTCTGTTACTTAATCTCGCGGCACACAAGAACCTCTCCTCATTGTGTCCTCCCCTTCTCCCTTGCATCTCGCCCTCTTCTTTATTACTCTACGCCAACAAGCCCATCATGGTTGCCAAGCAAAGAAAGATTGCCATCGTTGGTAGCCGCTCGGTCGGTATGTTTGCATTTTCTTTTTTTTTGGTAATGCTCTTGTGCGAAGCTCGGCTTGGAGCAAGATTGCTGACAATGTCTTTTCTTTTCTCTCTTTCTCTCTTCCAGGCAAATCTTCTCTCGCTGTTCGGTTCGTCGACGGCCACTTTATCGAGAGCTACTACCCGACGATTGAAAACACATTCAGCAAGACGATCAAGGTCAAGAGCCAGGAGTACGACACGGAGATTGTTGACACGGCGGGCCAAGACGAGTACAGCATTCTCAACTCCAAGCACTTTATCGGCATTCATGGCTACATGCTGGTCTACTCGGTGGCGTCCAAGCAGTCATACGAGATGATCCAGGTCATCCGCGACAAGATCCTCGACCACCTCGGCGTCGACTGGGTGCCGCTCGTTGTTGTCGGCAACAAGAGCGACTTGCGCCCCGAGCAGCGCCAGGTCACGGTCGAGGACGGCAAGAAGCTTGCCGAAAAGTTCAACTGTGCCTGGACCGAGGCCAGCGCCCGCTTCGACACCAATGTGCCCAAGGCGTTTGAGCTGCTCATCGGCCAGATCGAAAAGGGCCAGAATCCCAACGAGCCGGCCGACAGCGGCAAGTGCCTTGTTATGTAAAAAGTCTCGCTGTCTTGGCTGTGGATGCTCATCACCTTCGTCTTCTCCTTGTCTTAACACACATTCTCTCAGAGAGGCATACCTCGTCTCACGACACATACTTGCACTGCTTATTTGGCTTAATGGTTTTTTTTGTTTTTTTCTCCCGGACCCGCCTCGGACGGGTTCTTACTCACCTTTTTTTGATGATCATGGAGGATGGTTTATACACAGGATCGTTTTATCTTGCATACTTGATATCGGGAATCAGGCACTGGCCGTTGCTTTTCTTTTTTTCCTTTTGTTCTGCGCCCTTGGATATTCATTTTCTATTTCCAGCTTTTCCTCTTGTATATTTAATTTTCCTTCCATTATTCCCTTCTTCTTTTGCTTAATTTGTTTGCCCAGCTCTTGAAGTAAGCACACAATGGAAACCTATAAAGTACCTTACCTCCCAGGCCTTCTTATTTCTTTTCATCTTACTGCATTTCATCTTTTTCAGTAGGTGATCACTTGTCGGCAAAAGACTCTGCCAATCACAAGGAAGTTGACTTGAAGTCAGGAGTAATCGCCAGTCTGATGCGCGCCATTCACAACAAAGACAACCATGTGTGTCTCAAACCGACATACCTACCTAGCTGTAGGTGCTAGGCTGTCGTGACGCTGGCTATACCTACCTAAACAGTGAGGGGCATGCGCCTGTTATCGGCCAGCCTAGGCGATAGCGGCTTCCCGTCGCCACGAGCCTGGTGGTAGGTACCCCACCACGCGCCGCTGTCCAGACGTCCATATTGGGCCATATTGGTGCGTCTAGGCCGCTGCCCCTCTTCTCCTCACGGCGATTAGATAGGTATCGTAGGTACGGGGGTACAGTACAATGCCTAGACGTAGCGCGGAAGCTGCCACCCAAAAAAAAAAAAAAAAAAATAAGGGTCTTTAAAGAGATATCGTCACTTTCTCTTGCATACGTATTCGATAACCATCGCGAAAAGTCTGAAAAAAAAAGATTGCGTGAGTCGCCCCTCTTCGAGCCATTTCCCTTCCCGACAGCTGCCCGTGTGTTACCACTGGCGCCGTGCAGTACGGAATAGACCAACACTGACCCGACAGTGATTTTTTGCTTTGAAAATCAGGAGCCCCTCCTTTTTTTTTCTGCCTTTCCCCGGACTACCTCGACCGAGCCTTGTCCGTGACTCGACCACCTCGACGCGCGCACAGCACCCCCTCTACACTTTTCGCAAACCCCGTACCGCTTGATCCGTCCGACACGATGCTTGACGTTCTCGACCTCATTGCCGAGCGCGGCGGCAACCCCGAAGCTGTCAGAGAGAGCCAGCGCGTGCGTCATACACCTCCTGTCTTCTGGCCCACGGGGCCGTCGTTGGTTGTCCATTCACTGCTGACACCTTTGTTTCCATGTTGGCCCTTGTAACAGCGCCGCTATGCCGATGTTGAGATTGTTGACAAGGTCATTGACCTGTGGCAAGACCACCGCCGCACCCTCTACGGTGCCACGCAGTATGTTGCATGATGTTGCATCGTTCAAGAGACTCTCCAGGGTGCTGAGAACGGACTGGCTGACCAAATTCAAAACAGGCTGAACGCCAAGATCAACGAGATCCGTACGTTTTCCGAAACATAAGCCGACAATACTTTAACCCTAGAGAATGCCCGACGGACCTTGACTAACCACTCGACCTCACTCTCCCCTCTCACAGAGAAGCAGATTGGCGCAAAGAAGAAGGCCAAGGAGAATGCCGACGACCTCCTCCAGCAGAAGCTGGCCGTCGAGAAGGAGAAGAAGGACATGCTCGAGTCGGCCGCCCTCAAGGAGAAGGCCATGAACAAGGCCCTTGGCACCATTGGCAACCTCGTCCACGACTCGGTCCCTGTCGACAACAACGAGGACAACAACCCGATCATCCGCACCTGGGTCCCCGAGAACCGCGAGACTCCTGTCGGCCAGGAGGACCGCAGCAAGCTGCTCTCGCACCACGAGCTGCTGCTTCGCATTGATGGCTACAACCCCGAGGCCGGCGTGTACGTCTTCCCAGACCGGCACCCACCTTTCCCTCCTCCTTGTTGGTGCCCAAAGTCAGAGACACAAAGATGCTAACCGAGTGTGCAGCAAGGTTGTTGGCCACCGCGGCTACTTCCTGAAGAACTGGGGTGTAAGTTTCTTTTTTTTTTGAATTTTTTTTGTTCTTTTGTTTTTATCAGTTATTGGTCGCTCCGTGGTACGAATATTGTTGCTGACTTCCCCCCAGGTCTTCCTGTAAGAAATATCAACACACGAAATGGCATTGGACTTTGATTGTTTGCTAACCCAACGCAGTAACCAGGCCATTATCAACTGTACGTCAAAACTTACTTGCCAGTGGCAATGTACCAGAAGCATGCTAACCCCATTGCAGACGGCCTCGAGTTCCTCACACAAAAGCACGGCTACACTGCCCTGCAGGCTCCCTTCATGATGTGAGCAGCCTTGATCGACCCAAAATAGGCTTCCTGACAAAACGTGTACTGACCCCACGGACAGGTCGAAAGAGATCATGGCCCAGACCGCCCAGCTTGAGGACTTTGAGTATGTTGCCCGTCACATTTAACTCCATGTGCCAGCCAAGAAGACAACGAAGCAAAATGAGTGGTTGACTGACGACTGCTACAGCGAGCAGCTCTACAAGGTTGTCGATGGTGACTCTGAAAAGTACCTCATTGGTATGTGCCGGCTTTTTCGCCCTTCTCTCTATCCTTTCTACGTTCTATTTGCTAACTATCAACTACAGCCAGTATGTGACCATGTGAAAAATTCTCAAGACATCCAGATTCTCAGACTGGCCGCTTCTAACACACACCAGCCTCGGAGCAGCCCATTTCCGCGTACCACTCCGGCCAGTGGCTGCAGGCCAACGAGATGCCCATCAAGTACGCTGGCTACAGCACATGCTTGTACGTTACATCCGTCTATGTTCTACCCTTGTCATCAACCGACTAACGCTTGCTTTTTCTCCCCTACAATATAGCCGTCGTGAGGCTGGCTCGCACGGCAAGGATGCCTGGGGCACGTTCCGTGTCCACCAGTTTGAGAAGATTGAGCAGTTTGTTCTGTGCGGTATGTTTTGTTACCCCTTTTATGTTACTTACCATCCCAAGCATACTAATTGATGGTAGACCCCGAGAAGAGCTACGAGATGTTCGACTCGATGATTGCCAACTCGGAAGAGTTCTGCAAGTCGCTCGGCCTTCCGTACCGCGTTGTCGCCATTGTCAGCGGTGCTTTCAACAACGCTGCCAGCAAGAAATACGACCTCGAGTACGTCCCAAGTGCACAATGTACAACCATTCGTATTTTTCTGATTGTTGATCTTTGGACTAACACGGCATAACAGGGCCTGGTTCCCCTTCCAGGCAGAGTACAAGGAGCTGGTCTCTTGCTCCAACTGCACCGACTGTAAGGACTATACTTTAAAAAAAAGAAAACAAAAAAAAAAACAAAAAAAAGTTTATTCAGAGCTAACATCTGTTATACAGACCAGTCCCGCGCCCTGGATATCCGCTACGGCCCGAAGACGCAGACTGACGGTATGTTGAATTTTTGTTTCATTGGAATATCGACTCGCCAGGTATTTTTTGCTAACACCCATTACAGTCAAGAAGAAATACGTCCACTGGTAGGTTGATGCAAGCGAAAAAAGGACAAGCTGCCATGGTGACATATTTTATGAAAGGCTGTGTAGCTGACTTTTTTTTTGTGCAGCCTCAACTCGACCCTCAGTGCAACCAGCCGCACCATGTGTGCTATTCTCGAGAACTTCCAGACCCCCGAGGGTATTCGCATCCCCGAGCCGCTCCGCAAGTACCTGCCAGGGTAAGTCATGATCCATGTTGCAGTGCATTTATGGCATTGCACGGGAATTTTTTTTTTTCTATTTTTTATCCCTTTCGTGTTTTCATAAACGTGAGACGGAGCATTACTGACAGCATACCTTGTGTAACTTGTGTACAGTGCTCCCGACTTCCTGCCTTTTACCAAGGAGCTTCCCAAGGACTCGACCTCGCAGAAGAAGGCCAAGTCGAACGAGAAGAAGGCTAAGGCTGCTCCTGCTGCTCCTGCTGCCGATGTCGCCAAGGTTGCCGAGAAGATGGAGAATGTCAAGGTGTAAGCGTGACCAAAGCGAAATGCATCGCGAGAACAAATTCAACAAAAAAAACCATTAAAGCCGGAAAAGCGACGGTGTATAGCAGCAGATGCCGGTCGGACAAAAAAGGGAGCTCGACGGAGCAATTGATTGCCCGAGTATAGCATATAGCTACATCAGGATAGATAAAACGATGAATTTAAGTGAGGACAAGGGATTTCAAGTTTCAAAAATCAAGGCGATGGTAAGAGAAGCATTGCAACTGGGTCACTGACTGGTCCGAATGCGCTCCACACGACCTGCAAGCTGCAAAAAAAAAA
>JAGKRZ010000271.1:0-34430 GCA_020002355.1 Intubia oerlemansii
GTGTTGGTGGTGTAAGTTTGTATGGAAATGGGGAAAGGAGGATGGAGGTGAGAGATAAGATGTAGCTGTAACCCAAGCTTGAGAATAAAAATAATCAAATAAAATGACAGTGCAAAAATCAATAAGGTGCTGTATGGAGTATGGCGCTGTGTAGTGGTGGTGTCGTATTGTAGCAGTGATGAGGAGGGCCTGGGGCTGTCGTGTTGAACAAATACTGCCGACAAGGCAGACAAGGTAATACACGGGAGGTAACAGAGCCGTGTCTATTATGTTGTTTTGCTCGAGAAGACCAGAGAATGAGTTGGAGCAAAGTCGGATGATGGATGGCCCTTTCTTTTGCCCTCCAGCGAAACTCTCAAAGTATGACGGAGGAGTGGAGGCGCGCTGGGCGAGGCTAAGCTTTTAGTCGGCTAGTTCGCCGCAGCTAGCAGAGTGACGGGGTCTGGATGGGCGACTGGTGGTCAAAGAAGAAGGGTGGTGGATGGGTGAGGGCGGGAGAAGCCCAGTAGGAGTACGGGGAGTATGCTGTACGAGAAAATGGGTGTAATTGTATATCTGGAGGAAAAAGGGCAGGTAAAAGTGGCAATGAGGAGAACGGAAGAAAGGGGGGAGAAGGAGGAGAGGGAATGGGGTGGGAAACCAACAACCAGAGGGGAAGAGACCAAAAGAGGAAAGAACCTGATCCGGCTCCTTCTCTATCGCTTCAGTTTACATGGCAAACGGGCAGGCAGCGAGGGAAGTCGCTGTCGGCGGCATTGACGAGAGAAAGGGAAGGTGGAGATAAGATACAGTCAGACACACACAAACTGCAGTGAGAGGGAAGGCAAAGACGAGCATGGCTGTAAAACGGGCAGCTGCGAGAGCGGAGAAAGCTAGCGCCCAGTGAAGCCAGGCGACGGTGCTAGTGGATCCCCCGGAGATGCAGTGACGCGGATCGCCTGTAAAATGGCGTAAATCACTCCCGGGGGAAGGCGCGAGGCCCGACACAGTGTGTACTTCGTAGACCAGACTTTCAAAAGCGGCAGGTGACGGGACGGGAGGGGGGAAAAAAGGAGGAATGACGGCAAAACGACGGCAAGCCCAATGACAGCGCCCAGTTCTTCGCCACGCGATAAGCATGGAAAATGCGGAGTAAATAGCGATCAACAATCTGGCAAACTGTTTCTCTTTCGGTCGAGATTGGCCAAGACGTGAGAACAAGCACGTGGAATAGATACGCAATCGTCTTTGACGAACGTATATCGTCGCACTGTGCTGCGGCTCGTGCAGCTGTTGCGGCTGTAATAGCCGGTACTGCACCAAAACGGCAAGTACACGCCGCGACAAAAGGAAGGTGCGAGGAACGATATACAAGGTACATCAGTTTACATTCATGGCAATAAAGTTGCACTGTCACTTATCACTTACAATGTGAGGGATTATGAATGTTATAATAATCGTCAACACTTCTGTGGGAAAATAGAGCACCGGCTTGTTTTGCCGGCATCTATTCCCCATGCAGCTGTCATGGCTGCCTTGGGGGTCTGGCCATTGCCTGGACAGGCAGCATCACAGCCAATGATCAAACATGCTGGCAGATAAAAACAGCAGATTTAAAACTGGGGGAAATGCACAATGGGTAGGCAGACACTGCGGCTGTTTTGTTTCGAACGCCGAGAACTTTGACAAGGCACATTGTGGAGGGTTTCAATGACACGAAGGATTTGACAATGCAGAGATGAAAAGCAGCTACCTCCTAGGCAGTGCCGTCAGAGCAGCCTATCATGGATTCAGTCACCCCTCCTCTTTTTAATCGTCTTCGTCGGTTTTCACTCTTCAACAATTGTCATGGAACTTGACTGCATTTCAATGTGCATTTTTATCTTTGCTTTATATGTTTTTATTTAAATTGATTTTTTTTTATTTGCCCTCATTTTTTTTTTTTTGAATTTTTATGCCTCCCAGACGGCGTTGCCCTTTGCGTCACGAGTCGTCTTGCGCTCCAGAACCTCCTCGACCACCTCCTTGACACCCTGCTTGCCGCGGAACCGACCAACCAGCTGGTTGACAATTTCACGCGGCGACTTGCCACCGTTGCGGACGAGCTGCTCGACATCCGACTCCTTGGGCAGGCCGAGGTCGAGCTCGCCGGCGTAGGGGTACTCCTTGAAGTCGGCATCGCTCACCAGGACGAGCGGCGCCGGGTCTTCACGGCTGCGGCTGGCCGTGAAGAAGGGCTCGGTCACGTCGACGCCAGAGCGGGCAATGTCGTCGAGCGTCGACGGCTGCCAGTTGGGACGGCCCTTCTCCTTGCGGATGAGCAGGCTGGAGACGCCCTCGGTAAAGTCGTGGCTGCGCATGAAGCGCGAGGCGATGAGGTGCTCGCGCTGGAAGGTCGTGGCCATGGACCACGAGCCGGCGACGCGCATCTGCCGCAGGGCCACGTGCACCGACGTCGGCGAGCGGTGCTGCAGCGTGTTGAGCGTCTTGGCCGCCCACGCGCGGATGGTCTCGTCGTTACCCGGCGCGGCCGCCTCGGCCTGCAGCGAGTCGACAATGGCCGCCACGCTGTCGTGGCCAAAGCACCGGTCGATGGCGCGCCGCAGGTTGCCGCCCAGCAGGATCGGCTGGTCGTGCGGCAGACCCGTGGCAAACTCGTCAATCGTGGCGCTGATGGCCGCCAGCCGCTGCGCCATGGTGTCGTAGTCCTTGAACCGCAGCTCGGCCAGACGCGCCTCGAGCGCCGGCAGGCTGGTCGAGTGCAGGTAGTGCGTCGCGAGACCGGCGTAGTAGACGTTGACGCCCGACAGGCGCTCGCTCGTCAGCGCAAGGTACGTGCCGACGGCGCCGGGTAGGCGCGGCAAAAAGAAGGAGGCGCCGACGTCGGGGAAGAAGCCAATGTTGGTCTCGGGCATGGCCAGCAGCGTGCGCTCCGTGGCGATGCGCAGGGGGGCGTGCACGCTCAGGCCGACGCCGCCGCCCATCGTGATGCCGTCCATAAACGCCACGTACGGCTTGCTGTACGTCGCAATCAGGTGGTCCAGCTTGTACTCGAGAGCAAAGTAGTCTGACGACCACGCCTGGCCCTCGCGGCCGCGTTGGTTGGCCTCGGCCAGCGTCGCCACGTCGCCGCCCGCGCAAAACGCCTTGTCGCCCGCGCCCTTGACCACCACCACGTTGGCCATATCCGACTTGGCCCACTCCTGCAGCCGCGGGCCGATCTTGCGGATCATCGACGCATTGAGCGAGTTGAGCTTGCCGGGACGGTTGAGCTCGATCGTCCGCAGGCCGTACAGACTGCTAAACAGCACGTCTTCCGACTCGTCCTCGGGCTCCGGCTTCCACAGCCGGTCCGACACATCCGTCACCGTCGACATGCTGCGCGACGGCAGCGCCTGCGGTGCGAGGATCTTGGCGCGAAGAGGCATCAGAGATGATGATGAGAGGGGAGAGGCAGCAGCCGACAACGAGGAGGAGGAGGAGGAGGAGGAGGATATCGAAAAGGTCGAAGAACGGGTCGACGAAACGGTCGAAACGCAGCGGATAGAAACAGCGCGACCAGCAGCGGCAGTGGCAGAGAGGCCAGCGCGGCGCAGGACTGCCGTGGACAACATGGATCGTCGACAGACGAAAGGAAGAGGGGGAGAACGGGAGTATGTGTGTGTGAGAGAGGGTCGAGGTCGGCGATCAAGAGAAAGAAAACGAGAGGTCAAAAAGACTCCCTTGATTCTTTTTTTTTTTTGGTCGATGAGAGAAGAGTCCTTTGAAAATCGGGGCCAGCACTCTTGTCAGCCTCGGCGATGTGACTTTTTTGCTTGTCAACACAAGTACCGTGAGAGAGAGAGAGAGGGGGTGTATGGTCTATTGTCGGCAATTCATTCCCTCGGGCCAAACACAGCTCATACAACTGTTGAAGGGATGCAGAAGCTTTTCCTCTTTCCCGTGAGCGACTAGCGTCGGACAGTGTTTGTGTTGTGTGTACTGTGCTTTAAGCACTGTGTCGACCCGGGGACGCGACCCATTGAGAAGGAAATCTAGAAATAGGACGTCTATCATATCGTAAACGAAATAGCACCCACGTGACTAAGTATTTTTTCGCAAATCTACCTGACAGGTACAACGCCAGCTTAAAAGGCCGTTTCGACCCGCTTTTTCTACCCCATTTTTCGTTAATCCTATTTTACATTGGTCAGTTCCGCTTGCGGTACCTCTACGGTACTTTGCAATTGGCACTGTGCGTTAGCGGCGGGAGGCACTGGCACTGGGAGGCACTGGCACTGGGAGCGCTGGAGGCACTGGCACTGGGAGCGCTGGAGGCACTGGCACTGGGAGGCGCTAGCACTGGGAGGCACTAGGGGCACCGGGAGCGCTAGAGGCGCTAGCACTGGGAGGCACTAGGGGCACCGGGGGCACTGGAGTACTAGCTATTACGGGCGGTCTAGGCTGTAAGTGGGACAGTGTTAATAGCTATATACTATTCAAAAACACTAAATAGACGGTATCCCGACCTTACGGGGCGGTTAAGGCTGTAAAGGGACAGTGTCAATAGCTATATACTATTAAAACCCACTAAATAGACTGTACCCCGACCATACGAAATCCCCCTCCCCGTGCCCTCATGGGCACGGGCAAGCAAAGCTTGTGCATTCGGTCACTAAATTTCAATTCCATTGCTTCAATTTGCTTCAATTCCATTTGCTACGTTTTCCTACAATCTGCTATATACATCACATGGGGGGAAAATAAGAAAAACCAAAAAGGGCCATTCTTTTTTATTTTTACTCGGCCAGGCCCTCAAAGAAGCAGGCAAGACCCCATGCGCCCGGGTCAGGCACCTTTTCGAAACCGCTGCCGCCGACATAGACCGAACGACCAAGGCTGGCCTTCATGCCCTTTGTCTTCTCGGCGCCGGCACGGCCTGCAGCGGCAGCATCGGCCACAGTGCTGCCGGACTTGGCCAGCTTGTCAACAAACGGGTACAGGGCATCGATGAGAGTGCGGTCGCCAGGACGAGCAGGCGTGTAGTTGGAGAGCGTGTCGCAGCTCTGGCGCAGAGCAGCGCCCCAGTTGGCCGACGACGACGAGCCCGAGGATGCCTGCTGGCGCAGAGCGTGCACGAGGCCATTGAGGAAGATGGCGTACAGCGCGCCCGACGTGCCGTCCATGGAGCGCTCAATCACGGGGACAATGCCCGCCACGTCAGCCACGACATCGCCCGTCAGCGCCGACGGCTGGGCCAGGTGCTCGAGAACGGCCTCGGCGCCGCGCTTCATGCCGGTGCCGCAGTCGCCGTCGCCAACGACCGTGTCGTACTGCGTCACCTCGGGCTCGGCAGCAATGACGCGCTTCAGACCCTGCTCGAGAACCTTGCGGAACACGGCGGGGTCGGTCTTGAGACCAGAAGCCGACGAGCTGTTGCTGGCCGAAGCAGCGGCGGCCGTGGACGAAGAAGTGCTCGCCTTCTTCTCATCGGCAGCCTGCGTGGCCGTCGTGCCCCAGGTGGCCGTCGAGATGGGCGCAGCCCAGCCCGTAGCCTCGGCCGGGTCATCGAGCAGCTGCAGCAGCGTAGGGCCGTCGGCACCGAGGCCCGTGTCGACAACCTTGAGCAGGCTGATGCTGAAGCCCAGACCGTTGAGGCTGGTCATGTAGGTGCCGCTGAGAACGCGCACGCTCTTGACCTGCCAGTCGCGCGCCAGCTGCTCAACCACCTCGGCCGTGATGCCGCCGAGCTCGAGCACACTGACGGCGCCCAGGTTGTTGATCATGACAACGACCTCGTCGCCCTTGCCAATCGTCGAAAACGCACGGTCCTTGTCGCTCGAGTCGAGCAGCTGCTTGAGCATCGTGCCGACCAGCTCCTTGAGCTCAAGACCGCGGGCGCGACCAGATCCGGCCTCGTTGTGAATGCCCATGCCAATCTCCACCTCGTCCGAAGCCAGAGCATCGTCCGTGGTCACCGCAGCGCGGCCAGGAACGTGGACGTGCTCGAGACTGGCGCCAACACTGACCAGGTTGTCCGACACGAGACGGGCAATGCCGGCCACGGCGTCCAGGCCGAAGCCCTTGCGGGCAGCCAGCGCGCCCGAGATCTTGTGGACCAGCACAGTGCCGGCAATACCGCGACGGCCGACCTTGCCGGCCTTGGCGCGACCGACGCCGACGTCGTCGCCCACAACCACCATGGCCACGGGCACACCAGCAGCGCGGGCCTTTTCCACAGCCATGCCAAAGTTGAGGACGTCGCCCGTGTAGTTCATGACGGTGACGAGAATGCCGGCCGGGGCCGTCGAGGAGCGCGTGGCCAGGTGCGTAATGGCCGTGCGAACCTGTTCGGCCGACGGCGACGCAAAAATCGTGCCGGCCACAGCGCCGCTCAGCAGGCCGCGGCCGACCATGGCGCCAAAGCTGGGCTCGTGGCCAGAACCGCCGCCAGAAACAATGGCGACCTGCGACGGAGAGGTGGCGCTCTCGCGCAGGTAAATAATCTTGTTGTCATTGTCGAGAACGACAGCAGGGTTGTTGTAAGTAACGGCGCGCAGCGCACTGTGCACGAGCGCCGTCGGGTCGTTAATAAAATGCTTGGTGAGAGACATGTTTGGACGGGAGATGGTGATGAGGAGGAGAATGGGGAGGAAGAGGGGGGAAAATGGGGAAAACAACAGCAAAAAAAAAGAGAGAAAAAAGCAAGGAGGAAATAAAAGGTAAGTGATTTACGGGAAAGAACAAAAGAATGGCAAGGGGGGGAATAAAACAAAAGCTGGGGAAAGTGCGATGGGGCAACCAGCAACAACCTCCTCACCAAAAATGGACTGGAAGGAGCTCCTTTCTCACGAGTGACCTTACAGAGAGACTCCTCCCAGTAAAAAAAAAAAAAAAAAAATAAAGGTGCGGAGCTATGAAGCCGCCACCAAGACGTTTGAAAGACCCCAAAACGGAAAGGCTGCTCCCTTGGAGCAGTGTGGGAAGGCAATGTGCGATGCGGCGGGGAAAGTTGGGGTGCATCGGTTGCTTATTCTGGCATGAAGCACAATAAAGGGCAAGGAAGCCGATGACGCCCACGAGGACCAAGCTCGGTGGTGGGGCCCCGGATGCCGAAGGTAGGGGGGGGACTGCATGCTGGAAAAAGTGCTAAAGAGCTGCTAGAGAGCTGCTAAAACAACGGCTAGATGGCGGCTAGGCTAGCCATGTGCTAGCGGGCACCTTTTAAGTCATCGTCTCGATGGCTCCTGCCGTCCAATAATTCCTCGGCAGCAAATGAGGTAGGAAAGAACGAACGACCCTCGGTGCCAAAAGGCCTGGCGTGCATGATGACAGGGAAAGAGGCGTCAACTGCGCCTTCCCTTCGGCCGTCGCATGCTGCTTATTGCCGGTGGCTGCTCTCCCCCACGTCTCCTCTTTTTTTCATTTTGTTTTTGCAACTTTATATCGTGATGCGGAAGGTATGTATGGAGAGCCTATTCTATCTAAAGTATCTGACCATCCCATCGCACTCATAAACTCCCCGGGACCAGGACCACAGACGGGACATGAAAACGCCGCGCCAAGACGAGCCGAACGCCGAGACAAGAAACCAATCTACAAACTGCAAACATGATTCAAGCGATGCAAAGAGAAAAAAATAGAAGAAAAAGAAAAAAGACAAAAGGATGAACAAGACATGGAAGAATGGAGACGCCCATTCGGGCTGCCTGAGACCCCTGCTGCCGGTTCAAGTCAACAAAAACACATACAGACCAATGGCCAACAAGCTCATGACCACGGTGACGAAGCCAGCGCCAATCTTGTCGCGCTGGGTGATGGGCCGGAGCTGGGGCGTCTTGGAAGTTGGGAACCCGGCGTTGGGATCGCCCTTGGATGTGCCGCCCGTGTTCTTTGTGACGGGTGTCTTTGAGCTGGGGTGCACGAGCGAGTACATGATGGCCGAGAGGCCGTTCATCTGCTGGCCGATGCCCGGGTTCCCGTCGAACGTGCCGTTGGTCCACTTGAAGCCGCAAGCCGTGCCGGGCTTTCCGTTGAAGCCCGTTGTCGGCGAACCGGAACAGGCGGAGGCGGCCGCGATGGCGTTGGTCTTGAGCAGCGGCTCAATGGTGGCATAGGTGTCGGGGACCATCTGGGCCGTCTGCGAGAGCCACCGAAGCATGTAGTTCTTGAAGCTCAGCTGGTCGGGATCGCACTGGTTGGTGTTCTCGCACTGGACCTCGACAAGGACGTTGCTGGTGGCCGTCCCGCCAATGGTGCCCTTGCCGACGAAAAACTTCTTGGTGGCGTCCTCCAGCAGGCCGTCGACGCGCTTCTTCCATGTTGCATCACCGTTGGTAACATTGTACATGACGGCGGCGCCATGCAGGTAGATGGCTGCGTTGTACGACCACTGGCCGTGGTCCGGCTTGCTGCAGTTCTGGCCGTTGTCGGCCGATGCGCCGTCAAAGACCTGGTACGACGGCGAGATGAGCCCGACATTCTCCTGCCACTCCCACACGCGGTCCGCCCAGTCGGAATACGTCGAGTTGTGTGTGTACCGCGCCAGTCGCGCAGCCAGGTTGAAGAAGCAACCGTTGGAAATCGAGTTTTTGTAGTCGAAGCCGTTGTTGAACCGGAAAATCTGCCAGCGCAGACCGCCGTTGCACAGTGTCTTGTCCCAGCGTGTGGTGTATTCGTTGAAGACGGCCTGCGCCAGCGCAAGCCACTGCGGTTGGTCCTCGGGAGGGTCTGGGTACTTGTTCTCGGCCGCCGACATGGCCGCCATGCCCCAGAAGCCCTGGTCGTCGTTGCCCTCGGTCAGCGTCTGGTTGCTCGGCATGAAATCGCGCGTCGGCGACGCCTGGTGAAGCATCGCCTGTGTCGTGAGCTTGTTGTACGAGTCGTCGCCCGTCAGGAGCCAGTAGTCGATGAGCGTGCCGAACATGGCACCGGCCTCCCACCAGAAATACGGCGCCGGAAGGTTCCCCGGCGTGTCGCCCGTGTTGTTGCCCGTGTAGTATCGCAAAAGCCCATAAGCGACCGATGACGCTGCCTGCTTGACAGATTCTGCGCCATGTTAGTAGAGGAATGCGACGCAAAGCTGCGCTGTGTATGACATGCAGCTTTTTTTTTGTTGATTTTCTCCCACCATTCATCCTCCTCGTCCTCCAGAAAAACATACTCTCGTCTGTGACTGTGAGCTCCACGGCCCATGCTGCTTGTGCTAGCAAGCAAACGGCAGCGCCCGCCGTCTGAAGTTGTGATATCCGCATATTGATTTTTTTTAAAAAAAAAAATGTTTGCTTGATGATGCAAAATCTGTTAAATGGAAGACGAAAAAAAAAGATGACGAACAAACAGAAAAAAAAAAATATGCGAATGAGAAATGCATCTCACAAGCACAAGACGGCAATACGAGCACAAAAAGAAACCAGCATGGGCACACGACGTATGCCGGAGCAGGGGCCGACCGCACGACCCCCCCTTCACACAATGCCAAGACAACCTGTGCCTCCGTAGCGAGCAACAGGACGCTGTCTGGTCTGCAAGCTGGAACAGCCAGTGAGAAACCTGGAACACCAACAGGCCGGTGTTGGGCGACACTGCACAACACTGACACGGGAGGCATCCTTTGTGCCAAAAAAAGAGTATTCCATGCACTTGTTTGCAGGTATTCCACATGTATTTTGGGCCGCGGGAACTGCCGTGAGATCAACTATTGTAGTACAAGGGCTGTACTTGCACGACGCATCGTAATACGAGCATGCGTCTTACCCGGGGCCTGCATGAAGCGCGCAAAGAAAGCAAGAAAAAGTACCAAAACAAACAGAGAGCGGGGAGATAAACTGAATTCTGTTACCCCGACAAATGCACCGACACATGTCAACCAACAAACACTGCAAAATTCGAAAATATGCACCTCTCCCGCTTTGACAGATCAGGTACAGCATGCAGTTAGCCCAAGACCGGGCCATCAGTTAAAATTTAAGATAAAAAAAGTCCGGTTATTTCCAGTTGGTCAACTTTCGGGCTTCGCCTATTTCTGCTCCCCAGACACCCTTCATAGTTGTCTAGTATGCCCTTCTCTTTCCTTATTTAGCCATAATACCAGCATCTGGTCGCCTTCAACCTTCTCGTGTTCGGCTGTTGCCTTATTTGTTTGTGGGGGCTGTGCGGCGCTCAATCCCTTCCACCCCAGTAGGCCACGTCATCGTCTCCAGCTTTTTGGATGAAAAAAAGAAATAATAGAACATCAGCAGCATATTAACATTCCAGAAATTAAATCCACACGTTGCCCGACGGCCAAGACTTGCCGGCGTTACAGATCCGACGCACCGGTGGTCATGCGTTTGCTCTGCGAATATGGTCACGTGCCATTTTAACACCGGGAAGCGCGGAAATGGCCGTTGGTAGGCCAAACTAGGTTTAGCGCCCAAATTCAAGCTTATATCGTCGTCCACTCCTCGAGAAGAAGGGAAAATGTACGCGCAAGTAAAAAGTCATCAAAAATTACTTGCCAACCTTTTCAATACTTCTTTTATTTTCCTGTAACTTTGAAGGATATTACGTTCGTTGCTATATTTTTACCTACCAAGTAGCTATTCCCTTCAAGCTTTAAAGTATCGCCACCATAAAATGCCACCTTTTATGCCAATAAAGCACGAGACATGTATCCTTCGTTGAAAATAATTAAGACAACTTTTTATTCATTCCCAACGCTTCAAATGAAAGGTCATAACCCCATAAAGCCTGAAAAAATACCCAAAAACGCCGTGTCATAAAGACGAATCAAAATATAAAGCTGCCAGTGTGCCAGTGTGACAGTTGCCGCCAAAATGAAACCGACCAAAAGAACCCACGAGACTTTTGTAATGCTGTTGCTGTTGTAGGACAGTCAAGTATGGCACCTGGTCGACTTTTACAGGATCTCATCCTCGTCGTTCGTCGCCAGAGCCGCCAGCGGAACAGTAGCCTGAATAGTCGTTGGTTGAGCGTCGCCCATCTCTTCATCGCCGTAAAACTTGCGAACAGCCTCGTCGCCGCTGTCCTCCTTCTCGTCGTCGTCCACGCTCTCCTCGTCATCGTCGTCGTTGTTGGCGAGAGCGGCAAACATGCCCGTCGACTTGCCCTTCTTGCCGCCAACCGTCGGGTCCTTGGCGATATTGCTGTTGATGTCTGTCCACTCCTTGCGCCGCGCCTGCGACACCCGCGACTGCTCCTTGCTGCGCTCCACCTTCTTGGCCGTGCGCTCAATAATCGCTGCTGCACGGTCAAGACCCTTCTCCTGCCGTTCGCGCGCCTTTCTGCTCAAAGCCGACTTGCGCTTGCTGGGCTTGGAAACTCCGGCAGCCTGGTGAATGCTGAGAACAGACGACCGCTCACGCGTCGTCGGCGGCTGTGCATTTTTCAGAGACTTGTCGATATCAATACCCGGGGACATGGCCCGGCGCGCCGCGCGCGAGTGCTTTGACGGTGCTGCAAGAAAATGTTAGAGCGGTGAAAAAAAAAGGAAAAGAAAAGCATAAATGGGGGAAGAATGACAGAGCGCATACACCCTATCTCAAACATATATGCACATACCTTTTGACTTTGCCATTTTAATTTTCTTGATTGTGCAATAAATTTGCTGTCTTGGAAAGATGCAAAATAGTCAAAGACATGCCGAACAGGATCCTGATGTCGGCGAGTTTCTATCGTCAAAAACCATTTGTGGTGGGGGTAGTGAACTTTTTTGTGGGTCTCTGCCAAATCACCGATCGTTTTTCTTATCGCGATAAGAAATTCAGCCCGTTCATCTGTGTTATGTAAGCCCATCTGCGCCAAAATTCGCTTGAGCCAACGCGCTTGAGAACGCGCTAGTCTCCAATTTTCGCAACCGCGGCCGCCACCTTCCACTTTATGCGAGAAGCTACTCCGTTCACTTGGCTACGTACTCTGTGCTGTCAAACTTTCGTCGCCCAGATCAACACCACTCGTGCAAATCTCATCACCTTCCTCCAGTTCACGGCATCATCACGACTCACACAGTTCAAAATTTCCAGCGCCTACACATGCTTGTTGACGAGCTCCGACATCAATGTAAGAATTATCTTTGCCGTACCCCATATGCCACCCCTTTTATCGCTCCTTCCTGCGCAAGGCTGTCGCGCATGCGTTGCTCTTTCCGTTTTGGATCTACGATGACGTCGCACGTTCCCCAGGCTGTATCGCGCTTTCTTCCAACCTCCTCCTGTTCTTCTTGTCATCTCATTTCCCATCTTATTCTACGGAGTATATCCCCTCACACACCTCTCGAGTCGCCGTGCGCCATCACTCTTTCCCCCCGCCCCTTTTTACAGATAACATCCATCGATAACTCTCTGCCCACCCCTAATACCATCGCGCACTTGCTGATCCTCTAGAACGCTTCATCAAAGAAGAAGAGAAAAGAAGAAAAACCGCGCCTGCGATCATCAAATTCTTCATCATCATTCATCATCGCATTCGGCCTTCATTGTCAACCCATCCAGAAACTACAAATTTTACCGCAACTCAACTATGAGACATGTCGACAATCCCATCTTTGATCCCGACCCTCAGAGACCTCGACCGACGCTGTCGACCACCTTCAGCTTGTCCTGGGACAAACTCACAGAACCAACCACGATCATCCCAGTAATCGTACTGGGGCTCACCATCATCTTTACGGCCAGTGCCCTCGACGTCCTCGTTGCCGCTTCCAAGGGTCTGATCCCGCCAGCCCTGCGTCTTCGCCTCTGGGACCTGGCCATTTACGTGCTCCCCTACGGTCTCCTTGTCTATATCGACGACCGTTCCTCTCCTTTTCCGCTTCCTCGAAAGCCCCTAGACCGTCTGTCGAGCGACGAGATTCACCAGGCTAAGAGCGACCTTCTCTCGCGTCTTGTGGGGCTTCAACCAGGTGGCCGGCGCAGCGATATTGCATCATCACTTCCTTGCCTGTCTTCCATCTCCCACGCAGGGCTCTCGGGAATGTCACGTATATCACGCATGATGGCGCCCACTCAGGAGCCCGACATGCCGCCGGGCTTGGAAAATCCACACGTCATGTGCTACCGCAACAGCACACTGCAGTCGCTGGCTTCTTCGCCCACCATGCTCCGGCACATGGCCACACTCGACAAGACGATCAACAAGGAGGGCGCTGGCATCAAAGAGACGACACGTGCTCTCAAGGGAATGCTCGTATGCCTTTCCCTCCAAGCTCTCGGCCGGAGAACACTCAACCCCACGCCCATACTCAACAAGATGGGCTCGAGCAGACAGGAAGACGTCCAGGAGTACCTGACAAAGCTCCTCAACGCTGTTGACGATGACGTCGAAAGTGCGCTCAAGGCGATGCGGGACCCAACACCTCTCGTTCCAGACGTCTCGCCTGCGGAGTTGTCAGCCAGCACCCAGGCACTGCTCGCCTCCGCCCAAAACCACGCCGATTCATCCATGCTACCCACGCCGCCCCTTTCCCGGAAAAGCTCCTACTCCTCAAAGAAGGGATCACCGGAATCATCACCGCGGAGAAAGAACGGCAGTAATGGTGCCGCCAAGAACGGCGCCACGACGACCAAAGAGAACCACGAACGCATTGCGCGCTTCCCGATCCCAGAAATGCCTAGTCTGGTAAGCGAGCTGCGCAATCCCCTCGAGTGCCAGACAGTCCAACGCGTCGTCTGTCAGCGATGCGGCTATTCCTCGGGGATGCAGCTTAACACTACCCTGACGCCGACTGTGGCCATTAAGCCCGATACTTCAGCCTCGCAGTCGCTGAGCGATTTACTCGACGACATGTTTGCGCGAGAGGTCCTGGAAGGCGTGGAGTGCTACCGGTGTACCCTCCTCCAAATCAAAAAGGCCAATACTGCACCAGCCTCGCGGCTGGCTGCCATTGACCAGGCTCTTGACGAAGGCGAGTTTGAAGGTGACGCATTCAAGAGATGCAACATTCAAGACTCGGAAAAGGTCACCGTCAACAAGGTCAAACAGTCGGCCTTTGCTCGCACGCCTCGAGTGCTCGCTATCCATCTCAACCGCACATTCTTTGATCTTAACACGGGCATGTCACTGAAGTTGCGTGCGCACGTCGATTTCCCAGACTACCTTGACCTGGGCCCCTGGTGCATTGGCAGCACATTGGCGACGCCGGTCTTGCACAGCTTATCCTCGACCGACCTGAATGGCGAGGAGAAGTCCAAGCTGCAGCAGCTGATTGATGCGCAGAGGAAGAACCTGTCTGACTTTGCCGATAAGGCCGACGGCAATACGAAGACGGGCGGCAAGGAGCAGTGGGAGGTGCCCGGCTCCAAGAGCATGGTGGCCGGCTCGAGACAAATGTCGAACCTGCGTGGTCCCATTTACAAGCTTCGCGCCGTCATTGTCCACCAGGGCAGCTCATCCAACTCCGGCCATTACACCTGCTACCGCAACGTTGACGGTATCTACAACTCTATGGGCACGGAGACGGCGTCGGCGGGATCGGCGGGATCGGCGGAACCGGCAATGCCATCGAAATCTGGTGCCGTGCAGGAACGGTCTCCCTCATTAACAGACGACACCGTCGACGACAACATGTCCGATACTACAACCCTCCGGGCACAGTCTGAGGCTCCTTCTCATGTTGGGGAAGAAGACGAAGTTGAGAGCGACGCATCGACCGTTACTTGCCACCGTGACTACATCAATGCCACTGGTGGCATGGACGAGGAGCAGCAGCAGCAGCAGCAGCAGCATCAGCCTCTGCCTGCGCGAGACAATAATGCCCGCTGGTGGCGTGTCAGCGACGAGTCCAGATACCTTGTATCTCCTGATGATGTGCACAACAGCCGGGAAGAGTCTGTCATGCTCTTCTACGACCTAGTGGACCCTGATTCCATTCCCAGGGCTGTCGAGGAGACGGCTGCGTCGCCTACGCCTACGCCTACTGAGTCTACAGCGGCGGATGAACCAGCCGAGGCTCCTCTGGAGGCGCACAATGAGAACGATGTGAAGGCCTCTGTCGAAGACGATGTCAAAGCCCCCGAGGAAACTCCCGAGGAAACTCCCGAGGAGAATGCCAAAGTGGAAGTCTCGCACACAGCAGCTACGAATGGAAAGCCCATGGCCGGAGAGCCCGTCGAGGTGGCCGATGTCAAGTCGACCTCGTCCGATCACGTGGCGCCCGAGACAAAACAACGCAAGCCGCGGACTGCTCGCCCTGCTCTGCCGGGCTTTGCAACTTCGTGGGACGACTTGTCGCCAACCACCCCAGGAGAAGAGCAGTCCACGATGCGCAAGCGTTC
Organism: Intubia oerlemansii; assembly: GCA_020002355.1. Taxonomy (NCBI): domain Eukaryota; kingdom Fungi; phylum Ascomycota; class Sordariomycetes; order Ophiostomatales; family Ophiostomataceae; genus Intubia; species Intubia oerlemansii. The sequence goes on from JAGKRZ010000271.1 coordinate 15,231, forward strand.
ATATCGTCAAGTGTTCCCGGCCGACCAGGCCGAAGGCAGCAGACCAGCGCCGCAAGACAGATAGTCGGAAAGGTTGACTGGCTTCTCGGCGTCTTGTACGATTTTTTGCTTTTATCTGTACAGCCTTTGATTTTCGGCATTGTTCGCTTTCATTGTTATTTGTTGTATTGTGTTCACGGCGTACCGGAGTACCCCCACGATGAGATGACAGCACGGGCAGCGTGCCCCTCCTTTGTATTTATCGAGCCTTTTTTTTTTTTTTGTGTATCATTTTTATTCTTCACTGTTGTCTACATTCATGCACGCGTTCTCTAGCGCAAAAGATACCATTCTGCAGTCTGCTTTCGGGTATGCAAATGTTTGAGGGGAGGAGGATAACGGTAAACGAGTGTCAAGTGTGTTTCTACATTCTACTGTTCGAGTAATAGTAATGTAATCAAAACTGTTAATGGGGATGTCCTCATGTTGGTGATTCTGTTAGGTGTGCTTGTGCTTGGCCTATATTGATGGATAGATGTTATTTAAATTCCGTGTTATTAGTTATTCTTTTTTATTCTTTTTTTATTTTTCTTTCGCCAATGTCTAAAAAAATACAGTTAAATAACTTATTGCTGGTTTGTTACCTATGGGTGCAATTTCGTTCTCTATACGATATTATCGTCAATCTATACGCTTTTTTTTTGGAATTTTTTGAAAAAAAAAAAAAAAAACTACACAGTCTCTTGTTTTGATTTTATTTAATTTTTTTTTAAAAAAAAACACGCTTGACAGTCATTTTAGGACTCACACCATTTTCTCACATATTTTCCTTTCCGTAATTTCCATCCTTCATCTCTTTTGTCTTCCAGGCTCTTTTTCTCACTTGCCTCCGATGCCAGAGGCCTGGACCGTCCTGCAAAGCCACTAGACCACTGTTGTACTGCACTTCATTGGTCAGCCTTGAATTCTGCCGGGACCACTGCAAAATTTTAGGCGGTGAGGCCAGCAAGTGCAAATTCTTACTCGGTCTTTGCAGGCTCTGCACGCTTTCCACGCTCGCACGGACCAAAAATAGTGGACCCGCTCAAAAATCTGCCAGGCTGGACGGGCAGCCCTAAAATCTATAAAAGGCCGTCTTCCCCCCTTCCCCTTTCAGGATTCTTTTCTTCTTTTTTTTCCTCATGTCGACAATACTTCAGAGAATCATTTCTATAGTTATTGTCCCCTACTTTGTTTCCAAACAAAGCCAAGGATCCCACCCGGGTTGATGATTTATATCCTCGACTTGCCCATTTTCGCGAAGCTTTCTTTTTTGGGATTGAGCTTTTGCTCTCTTCCCGCTTACCCCTCGCCACTGCCTGCAAAGGCGGCGGTCCAGGACTTCTGGCGGTTCCTCTGGAGCTCGTCGGAATCTAGGACTGTATCAACAGAGGGTGGTGATGAGCTATGCCCTGGACTGGAGGTCTGCTTCTCCTATGGAGAGCGCTCTGCCAGGGCGGGTGTCGATGGACGTCTGACCGGCCATATATATTTTCCTTTGGAACTTGTCTGGTTTCAACTTTTTTTCATTACAATCTTGAGCTTGCCCAGGATGTGAGGAAGAAAACCCTTGATTTGGAAGGAACGGAGTAGATAATTATTTTAGAGGAGCGATGCATTGTGTGTTCTGCAGTATTTGAGTGCTGAACAGGTAGTGTGTGCAACAGTAGAGCACAAACAGGCGAATTGAAGCCATCCGACAAGCAACTGTGAAGCCCTTTGCAAAACACAAACGATTTTGACAATGTCGTTCTGCCACGAGACATTCACAAAATACTCTGTATTCACGTTGTGCCGACACCGCCAAACGCGTCGTTCCTGCCACTCTGGCCAGCCTCGCGCTCTGATTGGCTCTTTTTGTGGCACGAAAAATTTGCAGGCTCGCACGGACCACTGCTGCCTGTTTTGTTTTGCTAGCAGACTCTGCCCCACTAAAGGGCCTCTGGCTCACATATTTAAGTCTCGTATGCCCCCCGGCCCCCTCCAGCTCTGCTGCCCTCCTTTTTTTTCTTCTTTTCTCTCCATCCTAGTGCACGGGTAGTACGCATTCAGTGAGGATTCGTCCGAGAGTGTGTCTTTGCTGGTTGAAAACTATTTTTTGACCACTTCTGTTGGGTCTCTGACCTGGCAGGGAATTTTTGGCAAAACACACCTTTTTCGGAGGGATTTCTTTTCATTGCGATTTTGTTCCCTGGTTGGAGCGGCGCGAAGGAGAGATTGGCGGGTTGCTTTTGGGCTTCCTCGATGCGGTTTCTGGTTGGCTTGTTTTACGATGTGGGTGGGAATGTGGCGGCTACAGCGCTTTTCCTCGCTAAGCAATTAGCGGCCTCCTGCCCTATTGACTTTGGCCGTGGGGCTGTTTTTAGGCGCTTCTACGACGCACCATGCTGACTGCTGGATGGGACTTTTTTGAGCCGATTTGTGCACAAAAATGCATGACTGGAACGTGAATCGAGCGTCAAGTGAATCTCGCATCAGTGGTATAAAGGAGTAAATGAATGGAGTGCATCATTCACAGATGCGATATAGGACTCTGCGACCGTGTCCCTATTGACATCCTATTCACGCGAGTGGACAATGGCATCTAGCATTGAGGCCGACTCGCACTCACAGCAGTAGGAAACGCGCTGCAGACGCGCGACAATGGGCGCAAAATGCGTCGCAAGACGCGCTAGAACTCGATGACAATAGGCATGGCGTAGCGCTGTACGTACCTGAACTGGCCTGAATTGACTGACCGACAGCGCTGCGGTGTCGCCTATGGCACGACTAGCGCCAGGCCCTCTCCCCTTGCACTTCGTACTGTGAACTCTGTAGGTTCTTGCCGATTGGTCAGTTCAGCACACGAAAGCGGCCATGGAGACGCCCCTCACACTGTGTGGGCGATGAAAGGGGTACCTCTGGTGCACGCGCATTCTCCTGCATGCTACATGTCGCTCCTCCACAGTGCCCTCTCGCTGCGGCCTTTGCTCACCCTCTTTGTTCCCTCCCTTTCCACCACACCTTTTTCGCTCCTCCCGCCCCATTTTCCCTCTCTCTCTCCTCACAGCAGTCGTTTCCCCCCTGCGCAGGGAAGGAACTTTTCACAGAACGAGCCGCGCCGACATCCTTTTGCTCACGCCTATCGCCGTCTCGCCTTTTTGCCTCTTCGTTCCTCCTTCAACCTCGTCACGCCTCGTCGCTTTTTTCGCAACGCAGTGCCAGGAGTCCCTTCTTTTCAACACCTGCCCGACACTTTTACTGCCGCCCAACGAGCGATATTCTTGTTGCTCTGCCCTTCTTTCGGTACCTGTCGCTTGGCTCTCGTATTTTTTTCTTCGCCATTCTCTTCGGTGCCCCCTCATCGCAACCCGGCAACCCGAACCCGACGACCGACTGCGTTCGCCAGAAAAAAAAAAATTCACCATCGGAGCAACTCATAAGCACTTCTCTTTCGCATAGTCGACGACAAAAAAGGAGTCATTTGCTTGACAACGGGCGCTCGCTGGCCCCGGCACGCCCAGCGCGCTTTTCTTTTTTCGGCCTCTGTCGATTCCTTTCCCCCCCTTGGCGACGCGGATCGCGATCATCGTCATCGTCAGCTCTCGCCATCGACTCGACTCGTTGCCGTCCATCATTCAATTGACAACGATCGCTTCAATCATCTTCTCCCCGTATCGATTTGTTTTCGCACTCTCCCCGAGGCCATCCGTGCCTCCCGCTTCTCCCTCTGGCGCTGTTGTCATAACCCGTCGTCCGCCTTTGTTGGCGTGACGAGTGCCACGCATCGTGTCGTGTGTCTCTTTGTGTGAAGGGAAAAGGGTGTGAAAGACCAAAGAGCTGAAAGGCCGAAAGGCACAGGAAGAGCACAAATAGGGGGATCAAAGGGGGAACAGTTGTTTCTTTCACCCTCTTTGTCATCTCACCGACAGCTTCACCTGCATTTCAAGCAACGCAGTCACAGCACCCTCGTCACTCAAACTCGACTCTTGCCAGACTCTCTCGGCTGTTGCTTCTGCCAAACAGTCATGTCCTTCCATCCTCAGACCCCGCAGAGTCCTTCCCAGTTCTCTCCCATTACCGACCTGTCTGGCGCGCTGTCCAGTTCTCTGTCTGCTGCCGCGCCGACCTCGCTCTCCACATCTCTCGCAAGCTCTCTTTCGACGTCTCACACCGCCACCACGACGGCCACCTCTTCAAACGCCAATCTGTCATCGTCCTTTTCCACTGCACCAACGCAGTCCGCCCTGCCGACACCTGCACATAGTGTCAACGGAGTCGGCTTCGGAGCAGCCGATATGTCGTCCGACGACTCACCGCAGAGCAAGCGGAAACGCACCACCGACGACACTGACGCTGCCAGCAGCCGCGACGCCAAGAAGGTCCATATGGAGGGCCAGCAGCGGGTAGACTTTGACGCCTTGCACCAGGATGTCGGGGAAAAGTATCTGGTTTGCCAAAAGGGTAAGAACTCACTTCCTCTCGAAAGAGAATCCTCACAGGTCTTGCTGTATCTTCTGGACAATCATTGTTTGTTAACGCTGGGGCGCCCTTTCTCTCAACAGCACACAAGCCGTTGTGTCCGCCGCTTGACGCCGACCTCTACTCCATGTTTGGCCTGACCAGTATCGCCGCCAGTGTTGCTCGGGTACTGCCCAATGGTGAAAAGAATGCTATGCGCAAGACGTTCAAGGGCTACCTGAAGAAGCTGGAGCTGTCTGGTCACTTTGAGCCGGTGAAACGCGAGGAGGGCGACGAGAATGACTTTTGCCGGATCCTTGACGAGCCGCAGGATTCATGGCATGCGCATCAAGTCATGACCAGGGACATCCACAACGGCCTCGATGCCGACGTGACGGCCAGCCTGCGCCAGGCTTTGACAATGAACAAGGGCCCCATGCCCAAGTCGCTGTGGGACAGTTCGGTGCTGAGCGACCCTGCAACGGATCGGCACGGCGCGTCGTCTGTGATCTCGGGGGCGGCTGGTGCGCGCGCGTCGTCTGTTCGCAGCACAGCGCCCAACACGCCTCTGCATCCAGCACTCGCGCGGTCGAAGCAGTCGGGCAACACTGCCTCTTCTGCTTCCACGCCTGCTGCTTCCGGTGCTGGTGCCGGATCAGCATCTGCTTCTGGCTCGGCCAACGCATCGGGTTCTGCGGATACAAGACCACGCCGTGCCAACAAGAAACGCAGCTACGGCGACAACAGCTTTGAAGGCTATGGCGAAGGCTATCCAGATGACGATGGCGATGGATACTCGACGGGCGATGGTGATGGGCCTACGCACAAGCGCCGGAAAAAGGTGAGTGCTCACGTGTGACGGTGTGAGGGGGGTAGTAATTGGCATGGGCACTTTGAGAAGCGGTCAGCTAACTGTTTGCTCTCTTTAGAACGGCACGCCGACGGCACAATATTCCTCGGCACCTGTGCGGCAGCAGAGCTACGGCCCCGGCATGGTCGGCGCATAAGGTGTGCGTCGTTCTCCGCGTTTCCGGTGAAGCCTGTGGCAGCGCTGCCCGAGTCTAGCAGGACATGAATATGCAGCATGTTTCCTGTCTAGACAGCTCGTGTGCAGTCATCTATCTCTCCTCAGCTGGGTGTGCGACTTTCCGACTTTCCGTACTCTCGGCCTCCCTCACTATCCCTCGCCATCATTCACCATCCCTCACCATCACACCCTATTGTTTCACAAAAAAAACTTTGCACACATAATTTTTCTTGCTTTTTTTGTCATCCTTTACATACATTCTTGTCCCTTTTTTTTTCTTATCTTTCCTTTCCTCCAACTTCTTTTTTTTTGTCTTTCCTTATTGTTTCTTCTCTTGCCTCTCCATCTCACGAGGACCGTTTTCCTTTTCTCCTACATTTGTTGTCTTTTTGGTTTCTAGCATGGCGTTGGGGTGAATTCATTTTTTGGCAGTCTTTACTTTGTCTTTATTATTTTCATATTTTTGGCCCTCTTGTCTTGTTTCATTTTTTTATGGGAGGCTGCTCATTTCCTATGATGCTTGTTTTCGTTCCCCCGTTTACACCTCCTCTGTTTCCTTTGCGCTGTTCTCTTTGATCAAGACCAAAACACACACAAAAAAAAGGACACTGGCCACTGCCAGACTGGATGAGGCGGGATGAGATCTAACGATCAGGGGCTCGGTTTTCGCGTTGGGGTTTTTTTTGCTTTCTTCTTTTGCTTGCAAGCACGTATTGTTTTGCGATGGAGAAAAGGAGGGGCAGTGTGAATATCCGTGTCGATTTGAAATATCGATGTGCATAGAAACGAATACAAATGAAAAGTGATTTAATATGGGTGTGGTGAAATGGTGAAGAATGAATAAGCTGCGAGTGAAGTAAGGTTATCGGGTAAGTCTTTTGTAACCTGTAATAAATTGGTATTTTATTCCATATTATTCTTCTTCTTCTTCTTATTGTTCTTATTATTCTTTTATTAATGAGTATGGTTCCTTTTTATTTTCACTTTTTGCTCTTTCAAAAAAATTTAACCTTCAAGCATAATATTCATGGTTGAAGATAATTTTAGAAATCTACCTAGATTATATTTGTACAACGACGTACGACAGCGGGACAATTCCCAAGCATGCAAGCATGGTAAATTCCCATGTTGATGTCCAAGAGGAGACACGAGAAGCAGTGCAACGGTGCATCAAAACTGCCAGCAACCCATCACAGCAGACATGGGTTGGAGATACGAGAGGAAGATACAATGGTACATTGATACTCATCAAAGCAGCCCAATGGCCGCCGGCCAGTAGCAAAACCACAAAGCAGAGGCCCACGCACTGCAAAAAACATGAAACACTGAAACGCCCGAGAGAACGTTATTACAAGGAGCCGGATCTGTGACGGAATATACGTTTCTAGAGAGAGAGGAAAGACAGAAGATGGAAGACAAAAGACAATAGAATACACGTAAGGTAACAAATGAAAAAGAAGGAATAAAAAAAAGCACAAAGAAGCAGAGACAAGATAGACGAAATGACGAGAACGAGCTGTTTATACATGTGCCTATCTTGAGCAATTTGCGACGATGGGCAAGTGGATTTTTACAGGGAGCTTCATGAGACGACAACGGCCGCTAAGTGGAGACAATGAGCTGTAAAGTCGCTAAATGCGCATCAGAAATGCCGAGAGATGCCCTAGAGACGCCCTAGAGACGCCCTAGAGTCGGCCACTAATTAGAACACGTACGCTATACGAGTACACGTATGGGTACATTAGTCGCTAAAAAAAGAAGAGCAAAAAGAAAACAGCCCAGCGATGCCCAGCGATGCCCAGCGATGCCCAGAGAGCCAAAAATGCAAACGCGCAACATGCCAGCAAAAAAAAAAATGTGACGAGAATGCACCAGACGGCATTCGCGTCGGGTACCTGCATGTATGCATGTTATTATTTGTTAAAATTATTTTGACGTGTACAATCACAAAAATACGAGATACGCGTGGCAAAGGGCTTTCCTTTCATTCTATCTCGCCCAATCTTCTCCTTCCCTCTTTCCCTCTTTCCCTACTTCCGACTCTCTCTTTTGGTTGTGGGTTGGTTACTGCTACTTTTTCCTGAGTCAAGACCCGCTCGTAATATCACAGCAAGATAGACGCACTGCAAACCCGCAGTGAAATGTGCTGCCCAAACCGTAGTCTGGATAGCGGCCGCCCCTTCCCCACTGTTTATTTCACGCGTCGGGCCTCGATTCGCCCCCTTTCAATTTGCGCCGCTTTTTCTTTTCGCAAGCAATGCAGGTACGGAGTGCCCAAAAAAGAGGAAAGTGAGGTGGCCGCGTCTGGGTGGTCCATACGATAACCTGACCAGAAGCCCAGGAACCCTGTCGAGAGAGAGAAGGGTGCGTGTTGTTTTGCGCTGTTTGCGTGGGTGTCTCGCCCGCTTCTCTCACACACTCACTCTCTTTGGCAGGCACATTCTAGAGCAGTGATTCGCTCCTTCCTGTTTTCCCTGCGGCACGCACGCAATCCACCCACCACGCAGGGTCCCCCCCCTCCCCTTTTTTTTTTCTACCAGGTCTAGCTCCTTCCCCTTGTCGTGTGTGGACAGGCCTGTGCGGTCCTGCCGTTCCTGCCGTTCTCTGCATTGACTCTCTCAAATTTTTGTCTCTCCTTCCCTTTCTTGCCAAAACATTGCCAATGCTTGGTATCCAGCATCTCCTCTGCTGACAGAGGCTTGGCAGGAAGGCACACGGGCATTTGTTTGGATCTTGGATTCCATTTTTCTCTTCCGTCCTCCTTTTGGCCCTTTTGGCATTTCGGTGCGGGCGTCGACAATTGACACACAACATCAACGCCGCCGTTGACAACGACGACATCGACAGCGACACGCTTCCGTCGCCATCGCCTTTTTTATTTTTATACCGGCATGGACCGTGTCCGCCGCGTCCTGACATGATCACGTCTGCCGATCGGCCATCATCCCTTCTTCACGCTCCTTTATCGATCCTTTGATCTTTTGATCATTTACAATCGTTTTATATTTGTTTATCAGCATCTTCTTGCCTCTGGAAAGGCCTCATCGACAAACTCGGCCAGCCTTGTATTGTTGATCTGCATTTCCCCAACCACTTTTTCGACACACTCGCTCACTTTATTTTTTTTGCTCCGACGGCCCGTTCGCTTTTTTACAGCGCATCCGATTCATTCACTCGTTATATCAGACCTTGTCTCTCATTTACCAGCCTGATCGTCACTCGTTTTATCGACTATTCACGTCATCTTTCAGCCATCTTTTTATCACCGATTACTCACCTCTAGAGACAACATCAGCATCAATCTTCATCCCTCAGTAACTTACCCACTCACCCTGTGATATCTTTCGACTCGATATCCACATGACAGGAAAACATCACGGCCACATGCGTCACCACCGTCACCACGGCCACCACGGCCAGGGCCACCATGGTCACCATGGCCACCACAACAACGACAATGTCGAGCAACAGCACGACCAGCTCGACCAGCATCAGAGCTCCGAGCAGCAAGACGTGGAGCTCCGCAAGCGCCAGCAGGAGTCGTCTCGGGTCACAGAGATCATCGAGACCATCTCCGTCGTGCAGCTGGTGGACAGCAACGGCGCTGTTCTCGGCCTCAAGACGGTTGTTCCCGATGCCATCGCCGCGGCCACGGCGGCAGTTGGTGCTGCGGAGGCTGCCGTGACCAATCTTCCCAAGGAGATCACCGGCCTTCTCGACCCGGCGAGCCAGCCGAGCCCGCTCAGTCCGCTGAGCCTGCCCAACCCCCCTCTGCCAGTTCTGTCGGCCGCCGTCTCTGCCATCTCGGGTCTGCCGGATCTCACGCCACCCAGCGTCCTGGGAGACCTCGGCCTGAAGCACTCATCCTCTTCGTCCTCTTCACCTTTGTTCGCGTCGTCCTCAGCCATGCTCGCTAACGCCACCATGCCGACCGGCAACGGCACGGCTGCTGCTTCGGGTTTCTCTCGCGCCTCTTCGGTCCCGGTTCCACTCGTCACGGGCCCGTCGACGGCCTCGATGGGCTTCAATGCGACGCACAACTTCCGCAACACGACTGTCCACCACACCTTCTTCACGAACCACTCACGCACATCGACCACGCGCCACTCATCTTCGTCCACCACGTCTCTGTCTTTGTTCTCGTCCACGACTAGCGAGCCGCCTGCTATTGTCATTGTCAACACCGCCCCTGCCAATGCTGGCGGTGCCGGCGCTACGGGCACGGGCCTCACCTCGCCCTCGCCGTCGGCCTCTCACCATGCCGCGCCAGCTGGCCCGCCCACCAGCACCGTTGTTGGTGGGCTCTTTGGTGGTCTGGCTGGTCTGGCCGTGCTTGTCGTCGTTGCTCTGATGGTTATTCGCTACAACAACCGCAAGCGCCTGCAGGGTCAAGGTCTGCTGGGCGAGGCCGGCGACTCGGCTGCTGGTGGTGCCGTTGGTGCTGCTAGTGGTGGTGCTCCCGGAAGCGGCCCCAGCGGTGGTGCTGCTGCTGACACTATGTCTGGTCCTCTTGTCCGCGCGGGCATGACAGACACAACACGCACTGCCTTCTTGATGCCGTTCGCGGCTGCTCTGGCAACTGGCCAGAAGCATCTTTCTCGCGGTGTTGCCCCGGGACCAGCTGCCGAGGCAGCAGCAGCAGGCGCAACAGCAGCCGGAGCGGCCGAAGGAGCCGCAGCGGCAACCGGGGAGCGTGGATTCTACCGTGTGTCTGGCCGCAAGCTGCCGTCGGTGCTGATCCACGGCGGCGACGGATACCAGGACCCGCGGAGCAGTGTGATCAGCGAGGAGTCTGTTAACATGAACCGGGAGTCGTACCTGGACCCGCAAAGCTCGACGCCGACACGCTACGCCGTTGGCGCGCCCATGCGGCCCGTCAGCGGTGTCATGGTCGTGCAGCCGGGCCCCAGCAAGGTGACGACGATGGCGGGCGGCATGCGGGTGCCTGCGACGGTTCTGCAGGCGCCCATGGTGGGCGCAGCCAACCGCGCTTCGGTGCGCGCGTCCATTCGGGACCTGACCCCGCCGTCGTCGCTGCCTCCCAGCCGTGACGGAGCAGCATCACAAGTCTCTGCCATGACAGACGCCTCGGAGGCATCGCAAGCACCTTCTCACGCCGCATCGCAAGTCTCTCAAATGTCCCACGTGTCAATATCACAAGCCGGTCCCCACACATCCATGTCCGCTGTCCCTGTTCACATGACAGAGGACATGGCTTAAAGCACCGCAATGCGTCTTTTTCTCTCGCACCTCTCATTTCTGCATACATAAGCTGGCGTTTGATCGTTTCTTGGTCTCGACCGGTGCGGGTGGCCGTTGTCGTCATTCTGTTTATTTTCGTTTTCTTCTTTTGACCGACGGCCCCTCGTCCCCGGCCGTCTTTCCCGCCTCACTCTGATCTCAGTCTTCTTCTCGACGGTCTCTACATCTACTTCAACATATTTTGTGATATACTTTGTTGAAAATATTTGCATTTCATTGTCATATTACTTTTCATTTCGTCCATTTTTCTCTTCTTCACCTTTTTCCTCTGCCATATATCCTTTTGCCATACAGGCAGTTTTCCTTTTTGTCTTTTTTTCCCCTTTCTTTTTGTTTCCCTCTCTGTTACCATGCCATTAGGGGGGAACACCTGTCATCCCTCCTGTTTTGTTTCTTTGCCGTCTTACCTATCCTTTTTCGTCTCTTAGTTTTTGCTTGTCATTATGACACCGCGTTTCTCTTCTCACACTTTTCCTCTTTTGTCTTCTGTCTCTTGTATCTTGTCAATTCCTTAGATAGTAAGACGTTTTTTTTCTCTTTTCTCTTTCTTCTCTCCACCTCTCCCTATCTTGCCGTGCCTTTTTTTCTTGATCTCCTGTCGGCATCGGCGGTATTTTAAGCTACTCGGCCGAGTGGAGTTGGAAGTAAGTACAATTATGTCAAGACGAAGAACCGTTGAACGACTGTCAAAACCTTGCCGCTGCATAAAGCATTTATTGTTTGCCCGCTGACAAATGGAACACGAAGATTGATAAAAATTGTCAAATACAGGTCCCGGATCTCTCCGCGAGCCTCCCAGCCTTATCGATCAGTGAGACGGAGTAAAAAAAAGCAAGGTAAGATACGGTGTAGACGAGTAGCTACAGAGTGTCACATACGGAGTACGTCGTAAAAGATGCATGCAGTGCATGTATCTTGCCGTACGAAGTAAGGGGATCTTCCTGGCCTTACGGAGGATGCCGTACAACCTTACGGGGTAGTACTCCGTTCTCCGTAGGTACTAAGTACATGTACCTAGGTACACCCGCTGGTGCCTGTTGCCCGCACAATGTCGGCTGCGCCTCACTCAACGAACGCGCCCCAGTGTCCCGTTTGTTCCGTGTCGACTGATGGGACGCGGCTTTTCACGCTAGTGACCCGCCCCCACTACTCCGTAGAGAGGTAAAAGACAAATGAGTGGAGACCCTAGAAGGGTTTGGGTACTTTGGGTACTTTTTGTGCTGTTTCTGGCTGTTTCTGGCTGTTGCAACTGTTGAAAGATGGGAAACAGAACCCCCTACTCGTAAAAATGTGCCCCAAGAGAGGTACCCCAATAGCGCCAAATGGCCGACTTCCCCCCCTTCACAAGCTTATATCTCGCCGTCGGGGTTATCGGACCCTTGTAAGAGCGCGAAACGCCTGTGAGATAGGTTCGTACATGCACGCGTTACTCGTATGGCTTGTTCCCGCTTGTCTTTTCTACGAAATAAGATACAACTGCCACACACGCAGACACCAACGTACAGTACAGCACACTCCAACACACTCGCACACACATTTCCCACCCCTCCAATTCCCATTTTGTCGGTTTCGTTTTGGCCATCCGACGCAACTACGGGCAAAACACGATCCTGGGATTTTTGGAGGGAAGCATTTGTCTTGCGAGAAGTACCTTTCGATCTGATTATCACGCAGAAGGGAGGTGGCGACAAATCCCCACCTAAAATGAAAAACAACTACAGCATTTCTTTTCCCCGGGCGTAACCTTTGTTTTCTTTTCCTGTTTAATCTATTTCTTTTTTTTTCTTTCTTGCCGTTTTATTCTTTATTGATTGATTTTTTTCCTGTCGTTTTTATTCTTATTGATGACACACAACGTGGACGTTTGGTGCATGAGGAGGGCTGCCTCCAATACACCTCCTGATAAGATCAAAAAGTAACACCAAGTCCTTGCATCTCCCAAGCGAACTCCATCTCAGAACAACCTCCCTCCCGAAATCGACCTTTCTAGAACAAACTTAACAGGCAGCCTTTCCACCCCGCAACTTTAACCTCCTCAGCGATTCAATCACCGGCCTCTTCTCCTTCCTTCTTCCCCCCCTTCCCCACACAGCACACAGTCTGCCATGGACCGACCTGCTACCGGGCCGGCGCTGATGCCGTACCTCGGACACCCTGGCTTGCCCGTGCAGGCTGTGCCCCAGGGTGGTGGTATGCAGGGCGCGCGGCCCGACATGGACGTTGCCGCTGCGCCAGTCTACGACTATATCGACGATACGGGCGACGGCAATGATGCCAAGCGGCGGCGTATAGCGAGGGTATGCGAGAGAAAGAGAGAGAGGAACCCTAGATCTCAGACCACTCACCACTGACATACTAGGCTTGTGATATGTGCCGAAAAAAGAAGATCAAGTGCGACGGCAAGCTGCCAGCGTGCTCGCACTGCATCAACTACAAGACCAAGTGCGCATTTACGCACGTCGAGAAGAAGAGAAGCCCGCCCAAGGGCGCCAAGTACATTGAGAGTTTGGAGAACCGGCTGCGACGCATGGAGAATGTTTTGCGGCTGTCGGGTCTGCTCGACGAGGACGACGGCGAGGACCTGGCCATGCTGGAGCGGCGGTTGGCGGACAAGGCTCGGCGCGAGGGACGACGAGTACAGACGTCGCGGGCGGGCTCGCCGTCCATGTCGGATGTTGATGTCGTCGGCGAGAGCGGTGACGGCGTCGACGACGGCACGTCCACGCCGCGTACGAGCTCGCTATCTCCAGAGCCGAGGGACGGCCGAGACGGGAAGGATGGGAAGGATGGGAAGGATGGGCGAGAAGACGGAGAAGGGAGAGACGACAAGGACGGCAAAGAAAAGGACGACAAAGACGGCAAGGATGGAAAGGGCGACAAGGATACTCGCCGGAGAAGCAGCAGTGCTGCCCACAGCCACAGCCATAGCAACGGTCACAACGGACACAACGGACACAATGGGCACGGCGATGCCCGGACAGATCGCAACGACCGACGCAGCAAGCGGGACGAGGAGGCCGAGGCGCTGTCGGAGCTCATGTGCTCGCTGGTGACGAACCACTACGGCGAGACGCGGTACATTGGCGCGTCGTCGGGCTTTTCCATCTTCTCGCCCAAGGGCATGCAGTGGGTGAACGAGCGGACGGGCGACAACTCGTTCCAGCAGATGATCTCCAACGTGTCGATGGACGACAACAAGTGGACCAACTGGAAGCCCGAGGTGTTTGCCGACCTGTTCCAGCGGCCCGTCTTCGTGGCGCTGCCGCCCAAGGACGAGGCGCTGTCGCTGCTCAAGGACTTTTTCGAAAACTTCAACTGCATGTTCCCGCTCTTCCACCAGCCGACGTTTATGCACCTGGTCGAGCGGCAGTACTCCAAGGACCCGTACCAGGGCTCGGGCTGGTGGGCGAGCCTCAACGTCGCGCTGGCCGTGGCGCACCGCCTGCGCGTCATGAGCAACCTGGTGCCGCAGGAGGACGACGCCAAGGCGTGGGCGTACCTCAAGAACGCGCTGGCCGTCTTCACGGAGCTGACCATGCGCAACACGGACCTGCTGAGCGTGCAGGCGCTGCTGGGCATGGCGCTGTTCATGCAGGGCACGCCCAACCCGCAGCCGACCTTTTTGCTGGTGGCGGCGGCGATCCGCCTGGCGCACAGCATCGGCCTGCACAAGAAGGGCACGGGCTTCAACCTGAACCCGATCGAGATTGAGCAGCGCAAGCGCGTCTTTTGGATTGCCTACATGCTCGACAAGGACCTGTGTCTGCGCTCGGGCCGCCCGCCGGCGCAGGACGACGACGACATGAACGTCGAGCTGCCCGACGCCGACCCTGCCGACAACATTGGCAACATCCCGCTCGCCGACGGCCAGGGCAAGATGAACCTGTTCCGCTTCCTGTGCGAGTTCTCGCTGATCGAGAGCAAGGTCTACAAGCGGCTGTACGCGACGACGGCCGCGCGGCAGACCGTCGGCGCGCTGCTCAACACGATTGGCGAGCTGGACCGCGAGCTCGAGGAGTGGAAGGACCGCATCCCGCTCGATTTCCGGCCCGAGCACGAGATCCGCGCGTCGCACACCCCGCTCATCCTGCACGTCGTCATGCTGCACTTTACCTACTACAACTGCCTCACCACCATCCACCGCATGTGCGTCCACCACGGCTACTGGACCAGCCGGCTGTCCAACTATGCCCTGCAGGGACTCAATGCCAAGCCGCTCAACCCCCGCGTCTTCCACTCCGCCTCCCTCTGCGTCGCGTCCGCCCGCGCCTCCATCTCGCTGCTCAAGTACATCCCCCAGGGCGACTTTTCTTGCGTCTGGCTCATCCTCTACTTTCCCGTCTCCGCCCTCGTCACGCTCTTTGGCAACACGCTGCAGAACCCGCTGGACCCCCGCGCCCGCTCCGACACGCGGCTGATGAACCTGGTCGTCACGTTCTTGTCCATGCTCGGCCAGGAGGCCGAGAGCGGCGGCGTGCATCGCATGCTCGGCGTCTGCAGCGAGTTTGAGCGCATTGCCAAGGTGGTCATCGACAAGGCCGAGAAGGAGCAGCATGCCAACCGGCGCAAGCGCAAGAATACCGAAGAGCACGACAAGGATAAGGGGAAGACGTCGGGAGCGGCGGGAGCGGCGGGAGCTGGGGCAGGAACAGCTGCGACAACGACCAAGTCGACGGCTCCCACGCCCACGCCCTCGGCTGTAGCCGCCACACTGGCCACACTATCCACGACAGCCACGCCGGCGGAAGCACAAGCAGCAGCCGAAACGGCAGCTGACATTGTCAATGGGCATAACAAAAAGAGGGGGAGTACAGCGGCAGCAGCGGCAGCAGCAAAGGCTGCCACAGCAAACCCTACCACGAATGGAACCAGTACTGCCAGCACTGCCAGCACTGCCAATACTGCCAGCGCTGCCAATACTGCCAACAACACAATTCCGACGGCAGCTCATGTGCAGCCCATCCTTGCTGGTCTTGCTCCCAACATTCCTCCCCATCTTCTTGCTGCCCTCACGCCCGAGCAGCTGGCCGCGGCGGCCAGCATGTTTGGCCCGATGCGGATGCCAGGCGGAGTGGGCGGCGTGGGCGGCGTGGGCGCTGTGGGTGGCATGAATCTCGACATGATGACGGCAGCAGCAGCAGCATCAGCAGCAGTATCAGCGGCAGCACAAGCACCTTCATCAGCGGGGGCATCGACGACGCCCACATCGGCAGCTACACCAGTGACTCCGTCTGTTCCGTCCGTCTGGCCGGCAGCTGCCTTTGCATCCATGGCAGGGGCGGGGGCTGGGACCACAGATACTACCACTACTACGACCACCACGGCAGCCGTGGCCACAACATCCTCGACGACTGCTGCTGCTGCTGCTGCTGGTCATCTGTCGCTCGACTTTTTCGGCAACATGGTTCCCTTCACTGGCCCGTCTGGCCCCTCGCCCATTGACCCCTCGCCAACAGGACCATTGAGTGCCGATGCGGGCGTCACTCCGGGCGTCACTCCAGGCGGTGCCGGCGGCGTGGGCAATATAGTCAATGTGGCTAATGCCGCCGCGGCCGACGGGACACAGCCCTTCCTCCCGATGGACCTGTTTAGCCTTCCCATGACGCTTGACTGGGAATGGGCCGAGATGAGCGGCGGTGCTTACCCCAGCGTCGAGAATGGCAACTTTGACCTCATGTAAGAAGAGGGGGAGAGAGGGAGGGAGTGGAAGTTGATTTCCTTTTATGTTATTTTGCATTTGAGATCGCCCGAGGTGTGGCGATATGCAACGCTCGTATTCTATTCTCTGTACAATAATTATGAATGAACGACAACGGCGTAATGGAATGATGAGAGTGCGTTCTTCTTTTTAGTAGGTTTCTGCGTGTTGCATGTCTCGTCGTTGTGATATGTGTACGGAGTACAAAAGCTACAGAGTATGTTGATGACGTCTGTCATTTTCACGTGCATGAAGCTTTTTGTGGAGCGCCGGCATCTCCCAGTTCCAGGCCGAGGATAGCCGGAAGATGGGGAATGGCCCCCTCCCCCAAGGGACAGTGGCTTGCACTTTCCTGTTTGGGCAAAGGTACTGAGACTCTTGTCCATCACACGATCTCTCTCTCTCAGTTGTTTCCTTTTGTGTCTCTTTTTATGTGTGCAGTCTTTCCCACTTTCTGATACATCGGTCGCTCCTTCCCTACTTTGACCATTGCCGACCCCGCTCCTACTCGACCTTTTCTCCTTCACCTTTTACGGGTACTTTCAATTATTCGCATTTCTTCGGTTTTCTCGCCGACACTCCCCAACCCTTTTGTTCTCCCCTTCTCTTCTTCTTTACAATGCAGCGACTCTTGCGGCCGACGCGCAATGTGCTGCGCATGAGCGCGCGCAGCTACAGCACAGCAGCGGATGTCAAGACGATTGGTGTGATTGGTGCTGGACAGATGGTGAGTGGTTGAGAGGAGGGGAATGAATGGTGAATGGGCAAACGAGGAGATGAAGTAGGGCGAGCGAAGCGAGGAAAGAGAGAGAGGGGGGAGCGAGGAAAGAAAAAAAGGGGGGGGGGGGGCGAGCGAAGCGAGGAAACAAAAAGAAAAGAAAGACGACAGCTAACCATCAGGGTCTGGGCATTGCACTTGTTGCAGCACAAAAGGCGGGCGTCCCGGTGACGCTGGTGGACGCGTCGCAGAAATCACTGGACAAGGGACTGGCGTTTGCGGACAAGCTGCTGGCCAAGGATGTGAGCAAGCAGCGGCTGTCGCAGGAGGATGCGGACGCGGCGCGGGCGAGGCTGCAGCCGACGACGTCGATTGGCGACCTGTCGAGCGTGGACATGGTGATTGAGGCGGTGCCTGAGATCCCCGAGCTCAAGTTTGACCTGTTCCGGCAGCTCGCGACGATTGCGCCGGCGCACGCGGTGCTGGCGACCAACACGAGCTCCATCTCCATTACCAAGATCGCGGCGGCGGCGGGCGCGACAGGCGGAGCGGATGCGGCGTCGCGCGTGGTGGCTACGCACTTTATGAACCCGGTGCCGGTGCAAAAGGGCGTCGAGATTATCAGCAGCCTGCAGACGAGCGCGGCGACGCTGGCGACGGCGGTCGAGTTTTGCCGGCGCATGGGCAAGATCACGTCGACGTCGGCGGACGCACCGGGCTTCTTGGCCAACCGCATTCTGATGCCGTACATCAACGAGGCCGTCATCTGTCTCGAGACGGGCGTGGGCGACCGCGACAGCATCGACGCCATCATGAAGAACGGCACCAACGTGCCGATGGGCCCGCTGCAGCTGGCCGACTTTATCGGACTCGACACGTGTCTGGCCATTATGCAGGTGCTGCACCGCGAGACGGGTGACAGCAAGTACCGGCCGAGCGTGCTGCTGGCCAAGATGGTGGATGCTGGCTGGCTGGGCAAGAAGAGCGGCAAGGGCTTTTACGACTATTAGATGGTGCGGAGAAATGGAACGATGAATGTGGGAAAGCATGAAAATCGATGATGCGAGGAGAGGACCTTTTGTTTTCCAGAGGTTTTACGGTTTGACTACCTTTTTTACGACGTGCGATGATGACGCGCGATCGAGCAGCATACGGCCCTCCGAGATATACGATACCGGAATTCAGCTCGGAAGTTTTGCTGAGCGAATTATAAAAAGAGAAAGAACGAGAAAAAAAAAAGTCCGAGAATGCGGGCCGGTTTGTGCATTTGTGCATTTGTTCCAAGACTTGGCCAGCACCAAGGGGGAAGCACAACAGGACCACGGGTCATCAGGGGATGTGAGCGATGTGAGCTCGAGGTGGGAACGCGAAAGGGATAGGCAAAAAAAAAGTTGGCAAAATGAGGCAAGACAAATATGGCGAGATGGTGTCTAGAGATATCAAGAGTTTGTCTTTTTTTTTTTCCCCAAAAAGGCTCACCATCTGCAAGATGGGAAGAACTTCCATCTTTTTTTGACGTGCAGCATGGTTTTCGTTCATTGCTTCCTTGTTTTTTCCTGCCCACCATGTTTCCTATCCCGTCCCATCCCTTTTATTCTTTTATTCTTTTATTCTTTTTTTGTTCTTCTGGTCTTCTTATTAACAACGCGCTTTTCTCCTTTTATTCTCGCTGATGTTACTGCAGGACCCATATTTAACCGCTTTTGGTAGGACCCGGTATAATCCCGTTTTTTTTCGCCTTGTTCCCGTTTTCCTATTATTATTATTATTATTTTTTTTTTTTGCCATCGAGCGCCCGCCCGTCCGTCAGTCCCGTTTCTCTAGAGTTGGCTCCGGGTGGTTTCTTTGTGTCCTCATTCTCCCCCAGAGTTGTCGTTGTTGGCCCACTTACGCGTCCCGCGTTTTCTAGCTCTTGCCCAGAAAGACGGGTACAAAGTGCGAGTATTCTTGGCATTTTGCTGGTTTTTTTTTCTCTCCTCCGGGAAAAGGGCAGCCGAGAACAAAGCGTTGTTTTTTTTTTTTTTTTTTTTTTCCCTC